>JANHFX010007750.1:0-84785 GCA_027560015.1 Chloroceryle amazona | reverse complement strand
GATTTCTTTTTTTTTTTTTTTTTTTTTTCCTCCTCTGACCTCTACTTCTGGCATCAGAAAGCTGCTCTGAGCATCATCACCTCCTTGCACCTGAAATCTTATCTCCAGCTTATTTGTTGCTAATAGATGTCCATTTATTAATATGCCAAGATTAATGAACCTTTTCCCTGGTATAGGAAAACCATATTGATAAATTACTGACTACATGTATTTCCTGTCTGTACAACTGGAAAGGAGCTATTGGATCAAATCGGTTCTTAAAAAGACAACATTTAAGACTCTGGGCTGAGAAGACTCTGTTTGTTGCTGGGATTCACACCTTACTTGTGCATTTCTCAGTCATTCCTGTCTGACCCTGACTATTGTTCCTCATCCCACTCTTCAGAAAGGAGTTTGATGTTTTTACAAAGGTGATAAATGTCCTTTGTCCTGGCAAGCACCTGAGTTTTGTTTCTTTCCTAAAGGACTGGAACCTGATGGATTCTCCTAGATTTACAGCTGGAAAATATTCAGCTGGACATCTGTAGAGATGTTTCGGTCTCTTGGGCATATCTGGGGGAGATTCACCAACCTTGTGATGCAGCAGCACATGTGCAACATTTCCTGGTAAGTACAAACAGGCAAGGACTATTAATTTTGAGTGTTATCTCCAGTCTTTCTTTTGGAACCATCTTATGCACATTTGACAAAGTTTGTTTTTGGGTATGTTTTTTGTTGTTGTTTTTGTTTTTTTCACAGGGAACAGTGCAGACACAAATACAACACATTCCCCCACCACTGGGGAAGGCAACCAGACTCAGACATGGTTTCGGGGACCAACTGCAGCACATGGAGCTGCAGGCTGTTCCCCTGCAGACACAGGGGCATGTGCAGGTGAGGATGCAGCACTGGTGAGCACAGCTCCAGCTCTCCTCTCAGTGGCATCCTGTCGATCATCCGAGGGTGCACCACACTCCTGAGACAAACCAGAAGTGAGGCAGGTGAGGGGGAGCTGAGTCATTGACAGTTCTCATACTTAGACCGTTTTTGTGGCCAAAACAACTGATTTTATTTTCCATAGCTGTCACTCAGGTCTGTTTTTCTGTTTTAAATGAGGAAGGGAAAACAGCGGTGAAAACCTGCAACCACCTATTAGTGATTAGGACTGACGGAGCTAGACTGAGCCTGCAGAACATTTATTCCTCCTACACCTTCAGTATCTCAGCTTCATACTGTGAGATCAACAAATTACTCTTACAAAATCGCGCCGTCAAGCTCAAGGAGTGTGTCCTCTTCCTGCGCAGCATGAAGTCAGTAGCCTAATGAAGGGATGCTTCCTAGGTGAGTTCATGGATTAAGTGTGTGTAGGGCACTGTCTGCTTTTCAAGCTTGCCCAGCAGTTTAATCAGCTTTGGAAGCAGTTTGTATCAGCTTTTTTATTATTACTATTTTTTTAAGTTATATATTTTTTTTAGCAGAAGAGAATATCCAGCCCCAACAAAGCCAGTGGTATTCCTCCCAGACTGGAGAGGATTATCAGCCAGGAACTGCAGTAAGCAGAGAGCAGCCAGCGCAGAGGGGATGTGGGATGTCTTCTCCTTTCACATCAAACATGTGACACCCCTGCCAAACTCCCAAACCGCCTGATAACTGGATAAGAAATGTCACTTTATCTGCATCTCTACACAGTCCTTATCTGGCTGCAGACATTAACCGTGCTGTGCTTGCCCTTCACTCATGTCGGTTTTGAATGGCTGAGGAAACTTTCAGTTCTCCCTGTTCATGTTTTCTCCCTTGTAGATAAGAAGGAAATTAGGCCAAGGAGGTCCCAGAGACACCTGACTCTCCTCCCTTTCCTCATGTTCATTTATAGCTGACTCACAAAGGAAATTTTTTCCCCTCTCAGTATTTCTTCTGCTCCTTTTGATGACCAAGTGCCTGCTGTTTACAGGACCCATACAATGTGAGGCAAAGGAGATACCACCATGTTCATCAAATGAACAGCCTGAAAGGTGTTGGTCTTGTGTTTGTCCATCTTATACTTACATGTATTGCTGTCCCCACTGCTTTTCTTCCTTTCGGGCTCTTTAAATCTTGCAGTCAGTGTTTCTTACTGCACACAACACATACAGAGCCACCCCTCTCCATAGTAACCCCATCTAGCAGCTAAATATTTAACAGTCTGACAGCATCTTTTTTTAGTCATAGAGGTTATGTTTCTGGGATTACCCAAACTTGGGGTTTCTGCACAGTGCATTTAATCCAGCAGCTGGTTTGGGGGGCTCTGGGTCTGTCACTGAGTCATGGGCTCTGCCACAGTAGCTTGTGCTCAGCTGCCAGTGGGAGAGTTTAACACTTCAGAAGGGATTTTCTGGTGAAACCCTTTTTCTTAGATGCCCCTTCAATCTTTTCATGCTTGAGGCTGGAGGGCTAATGTTTTTGCTAAACATTTCTCACTACTGGCTTGGTTGTGCCTAATACACTCAGCCAAACTGAACATCTGCTCTGCATCCTCCTCGTCAGGCCTGGCTCACATGCACTTTTAGGATTAGTTTCATATGAAAACTGTTCAGTAAAAGGAGGTGATTTAGAAATCCCCTGAAATAGCACTATCAGCGCAGATCAGAGTGTGGAGGTGTCATACACCATTCGCTCGTCTCCTTCCCATATGGCACTGGGTACAACACATTTTGCCTGCATCACTGCTCCTACAGTACACTAGTGCTTAGATTTCTTTTGCAGCGCCAGTTTTTGTGTTCAGACAAGGTGGAGGGCCTGACTCCAAAACACTTGTGGTGCTGAATTAATTACACATGATGTAGGAAGCATTTCCTCCTCCACTTTCAGTGCCTTCTACACTCCTTGGTTTTGTGTCGCAAGAGTTTAACATGTGCAGTAGCAGCTGCTGCTCAGCTTCTGACTCTTGGTGGGGAACAGAGGTTGCCAGCAAGAGCTGCCTTCAGGCACAGGCACCTGGGGCAGCAGCTGCTGGGACAGAGAAGAGCCATCACCATGAACTGCCTCCTTTCCCTGGGCTCTAGCCCAGGAAAGCCAAGAGAGTTTAGCTGGGGAGCAGAAGATGGTCAGAGCCAGCACCACGAACACCTCAGGCTTATCCTCACTTCCCTGCCACCTGATGCTGTAGGGTTCCCCTGCAGGTTTCTCTTTTTCCCATTTCCCCTCCTTCCCTGGTAGGGACAGACCAAGGCTTCTTTTTTCCTTCTCCTACAGGAAAAATTCAGCTGTGCCAACATCTGCTGAGATGCTCCATTGCAAAGTGTCAGCCTGAAATTGTGTTGAAACTACAACTAAACTTGCTGTGTAGGCATCATAAGGCTGCTAAACCCCTGCAGTTTGCCATTGCTATTTTTTTTAATAAGCACCTTTCTGTAAGGACAAGTGTGGCCTACTAGTGCCTTGCTGCACGGTGTCTGGAGAACCTCTGCTCTGCTCCTGGCCTTGCTGCTGATTCCCTGGGCAAAAGACTTCATCCCTTCAGGCCCCATCTTCCCTTGCACAATTCTTACTGTTTCCATCAGTTTAACCAGTACCTAATTAAACTGGTGTGTTGTTTTTTTTGGAGGGCCCAATGGAAAACAGAGTTGAAAACACTTGTGAGTTAATGCACTTCTCACAATCAAGCCTTCCTCCTGAATAAGCTGACATATTAAAAATAGAAGAGATTATCCTAACTTTGTCTCACGGGTGTCTAGACCACCACGGCTACATCAATGCTACTGCTCCTTTATGAGTCTCTGTTTCTTCTCTGCATCTGTATCAGCACAAAGACATTACTAAAGGCACTGCAAAACTCAGCCAGGCTTGTCATTGATGGACAAGGAGCCTCACTCTTCTGTGAGAAATGTTAGGACTCAGGAAACTTGCAGGGAGATATTTTTAGCATGGCTCCTTCCTGGGAGGGAGACTTAGTTCTGAGTAGCAGAGAGCAGAAATAGTCCAGCTCTGAAGGTGAAAAGGTATGAACGCCTATTTGGGGATTACTGCATGACTGGAGTCACACGAGAAGGAAACTGGCAGTGGGTAGAGCCAGTGCAGCCTCTTCTGCCTTGGCTCACAGTACCTCTGGGACCTCAGGGCCAGATTCTGCCCCCTTTGCTCAGTGCCAAAATCTGTCCTGAATATAAGGAAGGCAGAATCTGGCCATTCATTTTGTATTTCACCACATTTCTGTGCACTTAACTAGATCGATGCTAGGCCCCAAACATTCCCTGGAAGGGAATCGGAGAGGTTTTAGGTGCTGATGCAAAGTGACAGATCTGCAACTTGCGATCAGAGCGAATATCCAGGATTGTCATGGAGTTTCACTCTGCATTTGTGACAGTGGATGAAATGATTTATTGAATACGTACTGCCTTTCTGTTAGCTGTGCTATTATTGACTTGGACCAAAGCAGCCTTTTAAGGAAGGGCTGATAGCCATTTTCACAATTCTGGCTTTTAATAATCTCCAGCTTGTAAATTCCTCCTTCAGAGGCTGAACCTGCTGGAAAGATTTCCAAAGAGCTGACAGAAGAGTTTTATAGAAGTGGCCCCTCTTTTCTCCTGGGGAATTACAACCCTATAAGTCTTCATTTTACTTGACATTCCAATTTGCAGCTTCGATGCCACAAGAAATGCCTTGGCTTTCAGTTTAGTGATGAAACTTGTGATATGGCAAGTGTAACAGAAAAATGAAGATCTGTAAAGGCCTAGTTAAGATTTCCTTTGCTAATGTACATAGCCAGCCAAACAGGAAGAAAAGCCTCTCTTCAGATAAGATATTTAGATATCAAACATGAAAACCATGGAAACACTTCCATGGTGTCTCACTGTGAATATTGCGGTGAGCATCAGAGTGGTGGCAGAGCCTGGTGGCCAGCCCAGACTTTCCACAACTGCAGCCTGAGCACAGAAGAGGACAGTGTTCCCTGGCCGGGTTGGCTCATGTCCTCCACCAGGCAGCCATGGTCTGCAGGGGCTGGTGAAGCAGTGATGTTTCTGCTCCATGTCTGTCCAATGCAGCTCAGCCTCCTCAGTGCTGGCCTCTATCAAACCTGTCCTTGCCCAGTCCCCATATACTCATGTCATCTTTGCCTAGTGAAATGACTCCCTTGCAGCCTCAGCAAGAACTTGCAGGTTTGTCATTGCTCTGATGTGTTGCCCTGCCCCTCTTAAACACACTCTGTGACGGGGCAATCCTGCTCCAGTGTTCAGTTGCTTGATGGACAGCTAAGAACTGTATATCACAGGTAAGCATGCTCTGTTAGGTTGGATTGATCATAATAGAGAGGAAAAGTGTAGAAATCCTTATCTATCCTCAGAAAGGGTGTGCTTTTCTGCCCTGATTTAGACTCTCTGCTTGTGGGGGTGAGTGCCCTGTTTGCCAGCTGGAGGAGCTGAGGTTTGTCTGGGTACAGCTGGGGAGACCAAAGCCTTACATTCACGTTTTAATATGAGAGCACTTCTTGCTCTTCTGTCTCAAGGACTTTCCTCAGACCCAAGTGGCTGTGCTGAAAAATCTGCAGTCATACAACTGTGGATGCAAATGAATAAAGGGCTGCCCTCCTGGACTGAGTGATTAATTTTATATTAACTTCCCCTTTTATTTTAACTTCCCCTCCTCTTTGGTCATCTGAAAATTTTACAGGGAATGACATCTAAACTATAATGGAGATAAGTTTAATTGGGTGGGGGGAAATGAGCCCCTACCAGCAAGATTTTCCTAAAAAAAAGCTGGCCATCCAGGCACTTTTCTCTCCATCACTCAGCACAGGGATGGTTTGTTAACCTGTGTACGAAGGGGAAGGATTTGATTTGATGCACAAAATCTTCATCTGTCCTGTCAGAGCCCTGGGTTACTATAAGCTATCTGGAAGGCTGGGACATCCTATGGTGCTTCTGTATTATTTTATTCTCAGCCACTGGCCAATCTAAGCCCCATAAGGGCTGAATTTCTAGTCAAAGAGGGAATGCCCAGGAAGTCAGTTGTACATGAATGAAGATTTATCTTTCACCTTTTGCTCATTCAACAGGAAGAGCTTGATGCATGGAACCCACCTCTTGAATCCCTTATTTCAAACCTGAAAAGGCTTTTTAAGGATTCCTTACTTTCAGCCGTGGGCCTTTGGGACTGTGTATAGGGCTAGGACAATTTTCTGTTGGTGCTAGTTTTGGTCTTTGTTTGAAGACTGCCTAACATGGGAATAGCACCAGTGCAGTTGACCTTCGCAAACATGATCCCTCTTAGCAGAGGTGCTTTTCCCAGCAGGCAAAGGGAGCTGTAACGCTAGTCTGACTGATAAGTTCTTTGTTAGATGAGGGGAAGTGTTGTAATGCTGTAGCTCTCCCTAACCCTGTCATCCCCACTCACATCTGCCAAGCCTTTAAATGGCAGAGATATGTGCTACTCAGCTGTGACCTTCATTTCTCCAGACCACCCTTATATTCTGCTATCAGAAGACATGGGGGGAGCAACCTTAGCAATTAAATGCCAAATGAGCAATGCATGGGCAGTCATAAAGGCACACGTGCTGGGGACTTTATCCCAAAGGTACACCTTGCATTTCCCATAGTCTTTAACTTGCTTCCCCCAAAGTAAGGCTTGAATCAAAGAATCATTAAAACTGCGATAGCACTTGGGTGTTCTCTCCACTTCCACAGGCTGGAAGAGGAAGCTGTGTTGGGAGGTGGGGCTCCAGGGCTGAAGCTGGTAGCCAAAAATTAGCTCTTGACCTGGGCCAGTCATTCCTTCCCTTATCAAAGGCTGGTGGTGCTTCTGCTGGTGCACCAAGGAGGCTGTGTGAGGGGACAAGACGCCTTTAAAAACTCCTCAGACTCTTTGACATGGCTGATGATTTATGTGAGTGTACTCAGGTGCTAAAAGACTTCCTCTAGCATTTGAAGTTTGGTGAATGAATAACCATCCCTCACCTGGGCAGGGCAGCAGACTTTGTGCTGTGTTGAGAGCAATGATGAAGCCCTGTCAGGCTTCACCAGTCATTAAGGTGATTTGAAAGCAGCCTTTCCCCCTCTGACAGCATCCTAAACCATGTCATTTCCTTCATGCCTGCCCCTGAAAACCCACAGAGCAGATTTTCAGTGCTTCTACTGCCTGCTGAGTTGTCAGCTTCACTGCACTCAGTCTCCTTGTTGCCATGAGAATCCTGTGAAAGCGAGTTTCACTGTGGAAGGTGGGGAGTGTCTGCTCCTGACACTACCAAAGCCAGCGCTTGCCCAGCAGAGCCCTGTGCCACAGGACAGCCTCTCAGGCACAATTTAGGGTTACAAAATCTCTACCTACCTCAATTAACAAGTTGCATAATGTGTCATTGGGTGAAGAATACCTAAAATTGAGTTTGAGCAGAAAAAAAAACAAGTAGGTGGGTTAAAAACCCAAAACTTATATAATTAACTTCAATGTCTACATCACGTTATAGTTTGACATGGCAATTTGAACACGTGCCTAATCTCACTTTGCTTTTTTGAGTCTTATGTATAACACTAAGTAATGGGCAGCTTCATGTTGCACAGAAGATGCTTGGGCAAGTGCCTGTGAGGAAATGCCACTGTGTCAGAGGGCTCAGTGACAGGCGTCAGACATGCCACAGGCTGCTTGGAGCAAGCTCTGTGCCAGACTGCGGTTTCAAAAGGAGTCCTGGAGTTCAGCCATACCCACAGCACCTACCTGTTCACTCCTCATCATGGATCACCTTCAAGTTTTTTCCTTCTAGTCCACACAATTGTGCCTTTCTCCTGGTGCTGGGTGTACTTGGACAGGAAATCCAGTTTGGGTAAAAAAAAAAAACGCAACCACAGGAAGCTTCTTTGCTCTGCCCTTCCAACTGCTGCTATTTTTTAACACATATCTATATCCCAACATCACAACTTAACCTTAAATGCTTTTGAAGTTCAGAAGTGGTCAGATAACATTTGCATTTTGGTTTTATTTGCTTTCCTGGCTAAGACTGCAAGCACGGCCACCACGTTCACACAAGACAGGCTTCACTCATGGCATATCTAGCCAGGAACACACGGACTAGTTGCCAGGGGAATCAACAGGAGAGCCCAGAGGTGTGAGACTACCAACCTTCATTTTCAGAGAGGGTTCAGACTGATGTTCAGATATCTTGTCCTTTTCCAAACCCTAATTCTAGGTATTCTGACAATTATCCATCACTAGACAAATAATCTTGCAGGCATGGTAAGTCAATTTAGGTTACCCTTATGTCACTTTTCTCTGAATAATCCTCATTTTCATGTGTATTTAGGACATTTAAATTCTCACCTCTCTTTGAAGCACCCTGAAGCTCATACAGACACATTAACAACTTGTGTGTCAGGGTTGAGAGTCGTGATTATCTGCCATTGAAGTTGTCCAAAATTCTCCTGCTTTGAACATAAGCTTTTCTTTGAATGGCAGATTGTGTTTAGACCTTATCACTAACTCTCTCCAATATTTAAAAATTCTCTAAAATGAGCCTACTTCTGTTTGTGGAGCTATCTATCAGCTTCCAGCTCTCTGCCTCCTCTGTCCACAGAAAGTTCGCACCTGGCAGCTGCCACCCAGAGACCTCCCCACTTATCCTCTCACCTTGACAGGGCCTTAGAGGTGGTCAATAGCACCATCACCGCCCTCCCAGCTACTTGTGTCTTGGGACTTCTCTGTGACTGAGATGCTGCCAGGAAAGCAATGCAGAGCATGGCAGTGAGGAGACCTCTAGGACGGAGCTAAAGGATGAAACCACCTGAGCAAGCTCTGGTAACAGAGAGGGCAGGAGCTCTATGAAAGCCAGAGGAAAGAGCACCAACAGCTCCTGCAGTGATTAGCTGCCACTTTGCCTGCTGCCAATCCCCACAGGCTTATGCCTTCCTGTTTGCAGCTGCACTTTAGCTGGGAGAGGGCATGGAAAAGTGAAAGCAGTCTGTGTTTGTGTGTTTGTGCTGGGGAAAGAGGGGAAAATGCTTGAGATCTTCTGCAAAGCTTGGTTCCTTTGGGCTTCCCAGTCAGATAGAGAAAGGTGTCTCTGCTGGCTGCAGTGCTCCAGGGCTGCACTTGCATACACCCTGAGACAGTGCAAGATGTTGTAGGAAGATGCTGGAGCCAGAATGAGCTTTTCATTTCCATCTCCACAACCCTGTGAAGTGACTCACCTCTGGGAGTTATTCCTGGGGGCAGGAGTGGGAGAGAGGTGTCAGAAACTGAACTAAAACAAAAGTTAGGTTCAAGCCCAAGAAAATTCTCTGCTGCTGCTGTGGGTGGATAATGACAAAGCCTCCACAGACACAAGGCAGAGCAGCACAAAACCCAGGCAGCAGGGTTAATACAGGCAAGAACTATTTAAAACTGAAATGCTGTGCTTTGGATTTTTATGTATAAGACCTAATTATAAGGAATTTAAATCCTGTCAGAGCAGCTACTTCAGATGATTGAGTGCTGGGTTGCTCACAGCATGGAGGAACATTCCCAGGTTGTTTCAGACAAAGTGTTTAAGGACCTCTTTCTTTATCTCTTTACACATAGCCAAACCTTTCTTATGCCAACAGCTCACAGCCTCAACACACCTCCTGCACTAGAAGTAACTGCTTTGCGGAAGCTGACTGCTCGACTTGGCTGAAAGATTTTGGTCCAAGTCTTTTGTTGTTTCATGGAACAGGGCAATGCAGGACAGAGACAGCTCTCACACCGGGGTGCAGCACAGTTAGATGCAACTCCAGCAAGAATTGGAAGTTATATCTGCTGCCTTTGATTCAAGCCTTTTAATTCCCTTCAGCAATAGTAGGAATGTGTTGCAGCTATTAGTAAGCTCTTACCTTGGCAGATTTGAAGTTCTTGGGGGTTATCAGGACAGAAATTCAGGAAGTACTGCTCTGAGTCATGCTTTGGCTATGTCAGGACAGTAGGATGCTGTTGGAAGTAGCTATTTGCTGGAGAAAAATGTAGTTGTGGCCTTGTTTCAAATGGTTACTTGCATTATAAACCCAAGATCTGACTACCTTGTGCAGCAATCACCTTGGTTTAAAGAACGTCCCCTTCTTTTTTTTAGTCACCTATCACACAACAAAATACTCTCCCCAGAACAAGGGCAAGAAACCTTCCTGTGAGTGACCGAGACAGCTCCTGCCTTGTGCGTTCCCTTCTCTTTCCTGTGCTGTTGTAGGCAGGGTTTAGGGGAGTGATGTCACACCTGAGCTTGGCTGTTAGCAAAGCAGAGTATCCCTGTGCAGATCACTGCAGCTCTTCACTCCCAGCTTCTCTTGGCTGTCTGGCACTGTCTGCTCAGGATGCCATGCTCAGTGTAGGCTCAGATACGAATCCAGACAGGCACAGTACCATCAGTGCAACAACCTGTGAATGGGATTAAGCATAATTAATGGTGACATGGGGTTAAGCATAGCTAGTCTGTCCGAAATCTGTTTATGTCAAGGGGTCTACACCTGTACAGGTATGCAGTAACCTACACACATTTCTCTTGCTGCAAAGAATTTTGGTTTTCTTTCACTTTATCTGGGGAATAACTCAATATTGCCCTTCTTACATAATGGAAAGCTCTAATTTTTAATCCCTTAAGCTTCATCTTTATTAGACAAAAAAAACAAACAAACAAACAGTTCTTCAGACTTTGCCTGTAGGTCATAGTTTTGAATCCTTTTGTCGCTCTGGCTGCTGCACTTTAGTATCCCCAGTTTATCTTTGTTCTTTCTAATTGAGCCACAGTGGTCTATTTGAGGCTTTTCCAGTGTGGGCCAGAACAGAATAATTATCTCCTTTCTCAAAGAGAGCCTCATATTGTTGATGCATCTTTATTTCTGACCCATTATAACTCCAAGCCCTCTTTTGCTGTACTGCTGCCAGCCTGCATTTGCATCTATGCCTCTGGTTCATCCTTCTCAAGTTTAGTATTTTGCATGTATATGTACTGAATTAAGATTTGCAGAGCTTCATTCATTTATATATATATATTTAAGTTTTTTGATTTCTGAGCTTGTCTACTGGGATATTCTTGTTGCCAGCAAATTTTTAAAATGTGCCATGTTGTTCACTGTCCAAACTGTTCATAGAAATATGGAGTAATATGGATATAAAAGCAGTAGTGCCACAGTACACATTTTAAATGTCTTCTAAGTTTGGTATGGCAGCTGATCATAAAAGACCTATGAGGACAGTTACATGACATACACTGGTCTATAAATGAAAACCAAACATTTTTGTATAGGGAAAATTTGTCTGTGGTACAGATGAGGGCTCCCAGATTTTTCTGCTCAGCTGTCAGCATTAGTGGCAGTCACAGGAAGGACAACACTAGCTGATTGCACGGCGCTCGCCGTCCAGAGATTTCCTTGTATGAGTCTGAAATATGTCTCACAGTATACATGGCACATTCTGGAAAAGTCTGTCTGGAATTTTTTTATCCTCAGCCAAAGAAATTTTCAAATGCCAAAACTTAGCAGGAGTATGGAAGGACCAGGAAAAAGGATGAGTTCCCCCCCCAAAAAGAATTTTTTTTTTTTTTACATGACCTGAACTCACAAGCCAGTGTGTTACCTTGCAAATAATTAGAAAGGGTACTTGTTGCCTTTGCACATAAGCTTTTGGAAACTCTTCATGAATCAGACTGGTGGACAATGGAAAAAATGTACTGTGCATTAGCTCTGCTGTTGTGCTAATGGGTGGAGGTTGGGCAGCTGAGCAGAAAACTGCCTCTGACCTCTGGCATTGGATCAGCTGAAACTTATTGGTAATAAAGGCAAGTTGAGCCTGAACTGAGAGCAACCAAATATGCTCAGTGTGGAGAACTTCCTGGGGAGTGTGGTGGGCAGAACAGAGGACTAAGCCTGGAGCATAATCTATGGCTGTCAAGAGTCACAATCGCTATTCGTCTAGTGGCAGGTGGTGTGTGACTCTTGCTGGAGCTTCTCAGAGGGTTTCAGTGACTTCCCCTTTGTAGGTGCAGTGAACTGTTTATCATGGAGGAGCACTTGTGCAGGTGACAACACTTTGATTTTGTTCTGGCATTTCATAGCAGAGAACTGCCATTTTGTTAAATGCTTTAAAATGTACGTTTGCAACTCTAGTGCTTGCTGCTGCTCACGTGCTCCAAGCAGGACTTGCATTTCTGCTAATTTGCAAGTCAGTGGTTGTTGAAAAACAGATTTGCAAGAGATGTGCAGTGCTCAGGGTCACTGGTAGGATGAGAGGTAATGGTAGCAAGGTGAAACACAGGAAGTCCCACCTCAACATGAGGAAAAACTTCTTCATTGTGAGAGTGACAGAGCCCGGAACAGGCTGCCTGGAGACGTTGTGGAGTCTCCTCTAGAGACTTTCAAGACCCGCCTGGATCTGTTCCTGTGTGGCCTGCCCTGGGTGTTCTTGCATTGGCAGGGGGGTTGGACTCAATCTCCAGAGATGCCTTCAACCCCTACCATTCTATCAGTCTATGAGCCCCATGGTCTGGAGAAACACTTTTCTGTCTCGAAGTTGAGAGCTCATCCATTTGCCTCAATGATTATAATAACTTTGCATTTTTAAGTTGATTGTTAAAGTTAGCTTTAATCATGAATAGTTGAATAAATTGGATATTAAAAAGGACTCTGAGAGAAAAATAGTAGGCAGGTAATGCTTTTCCTATTAAATATAACAGCCCTGGCTATCTTGTGAAACCCAGGTTCTGGTCTTGTCCCAGAGCAATGAGACTCTCTGGGATAGGACATAAATATACATCCTTCCTTCTGGCATATGCTCTGGCTAGACCCTCTGTGGAGTCCCTTGTGCAGCTCGGCCCATACAGCAGCCAAGCCTGGTCCCATGGCTTCTTCCCTGGTACACTGCCACTTCCCTGCCTCAGCAAGATCTCCTGGGAGGAAGAAGGAGAACACCGGAGAGGTGTAAGCGAGTGTCCTGAAGTGAATGGTGAGCTGCAGGAGGATGGTGGGTTTGCTTTGCTTGTACATCATGTAATGTGATGGGACGCCAGGCCATGGCCAGGGCTCTGGAGCATTACTGCTCACAGGTTATAATTTTGTTATGGCTTTATGGAAAGCATCTTACACTACAAAACATGAATTATTCATTTCTGTCATGTGAAAGCTGGCAGGCTGACTTAAAAGTTAGTTCAAAGCTGAGCAAGTATCTTCTCTGTGAACTTCTACTCAAACAGAAATAAGTTGCAGTTTTTTACATAGAGTTATGATGCTGATTCTGCTGTCTATTGACTTTTACACCAAGCTCATCTGCTCTGTTTTGAGCACCTTCTTGCAGTGAATTAAGTGTTACAACAGATTCTCACAAGCTCTGTACACAGAGATGTTTATGATACTAGCTGTGATAGTGAGAATCTGCTGCACAGCATTTCTAAACAAAACCCAAAGTATTCAGTTTGAATGTGGAAGAGTCTTGTGCATGCTTTCCACAATAAACAGCCTTTGGACTGGTGTGCTAAAGGCAAATAGCAGCAATAAATCAGGAAATTACTGGAAAAGAAATAATAATTTCCAGTAAAAAATAGGACAGATTTGAAGCATCTGATTCAGTAAAGTCTGTTAAAAATTACAAAGGTGAAAATTCTTACTTGGGGTGATAATTTATCCTTTCTGCTCAGGAACTTCAGGCTCTTTCAAGTGCTGATATGACTATGAAATAGTTCTCTATCTCAATTTTATTGTAAAAAGAAATACAGATTTGTGGGTAACTAGCCTGAAGTCAGTGGTGCTCTGCATAAGAACTGAAAGCTTTCTGCCTTTGACAGGAATATATGAGACATCATATTTAAGACTTTAAATCCAGGCAGGTCAGATGGATTCAAGCAAGGAAGGGTCTGATGAGATGCACTCTAGGATACCTAAGGGCCAGCAAGATGAATTTCTAAACTATTAGGGTTTATTTTATTGAGCTCCTGGAGCACATGGGCAACCTTTGCAGCTTAGGAAAAGACAGATGTGGCATATGTCTTTAAAAGCAGGGGAAAAAAGAGCCCCTGTGAATTTGAGACCATGAAGCATCTACTTCAGATTCTGGAAAGCCCATTCACACCCCCACCTACACAAGATTGTGCAGGTACTGTACTTGCTACCACCAAGTCCTCACCCTCACCTACCCCCTCACCCTAGACAGAACAACAGGTCCAAAATAGACACCCACCACCTAGGGTTCCCTTACAGTAGTGGCCAGAACTGAAAGCTTTGGTGGCCCTCACCTTCCCTTGGCAAGCCCTTCACAGCCCTGCAGGGTCAGCTTGCTCTAGCTCCATTTATTTTAGCAAAACTGCTTTGCCCAAGGGAAGACAGAAGATCCTGATACTGGTACTACTCCAGTAGTGTTTAGAATCAAGAGAAATCCCCATGTAAAGAAATTATATTTCTGAATTTCTTCTAAAGAATGGGATATTTGTCCATGACTGGAGGTACACACCACATGCTACCATGTCTCATCCTATAGAAACATCTGCCACGCTTTAAAAAAAAACATCAGGAGAGTAGACCACAGCATTTATTTCAAAGTGCAGTGTCTTGAACAATATCCTTAAAACTTCTCAACACAGAATGATATGCACAAAATGTTCTATCATAACAAAACATCCCAGCAAATGAGGCAGTGAAAATGTCTGGAAAAGAATGGGGAGCAACCTTGGTGGACTGTTTTTTCCCAAAGCTATTAACAACTCTGACTGCCCAAGATGGTGCATGTGTCAAATGCTCAGCTGTATCACCTTCCAAAGCTTCTGCTGCCTTGTGAAAGTGTTTGGGCTCCATGGGAAATGCAAGGAAAATTTGGCTCTTTGCCTTCTGGCTGCCGTCACTTGGCAAATTAAGCATTAGTGGGCTGGTTTCAAAGTCATTTGCAGCTTCAAAGATTTGCATATAATATGTGTCTGTCCCTCCTTTTGTTCTGCATACCTTGATGCAGCAGCAATATTCAGACAGTAGTTAGGGGCACCTGACGAGCAGGTAGCACTGGCCAACTCTGGTAGACTTCTGCACAGAGTGAGGTTACTGCAGAATAAGGTGCTGTGTAAACCTGAAGCACTGGACTAACTGCAGAGGCACTGATTTTGGAAGAAGTCAGGTGCTGGTGGCACTCTCAGAAACAGCTCTGCTGCTCTACAGTAGAGCATATGAAGGCCAGATCTTCTTCCTATCTTGTCCCACATGGTCTTGTGGAAGAAATGCATTTTGTGTCATCTCTGTGAGGCTCTTCTCTCTGCTTCCTTTGCTCTCAGGGAGCTGAAGTAGCTATAGGTGGGTTGGAGATTCACAAACAGGGCTTGACTTCACTGAAGTCAGTGGAGGGACCAATGGAGAATTGCCTGCTGAATGATTTCTAGTTAAGCATGCAAAATAAATATTTTCAAAACCACCTTCTTATAACTATTCTGGAAACAGACATCTGGTTTTAAAAACAAGAAACCTTTCAGCTTACTAGTCAACTCCCCTGCTATCACAGAAATCTCTTTTATAAGCTTTTGAAATAATTCAGCTTGAAAGTCTGTGTTCAAACAAATGTTATTTTTTGCCTTTGGAAGAGATCCTGATCACTTTAGAGACAAGAAGCCTTCTAATTTTCAGCCGAAGTATATTTGCAGACAGTCTGTACCTATTTGTTCTCCTGCCAACGCTGTGCTTTAGGTTAAATGGATCCTTTCCTCTCCTCTGTTTGCTTCCCCCTTCCTGCTGTATTTATAGAAGGCAGTTAACAGACCTTTTTAGCCTCTGGTTTCCTAGGCGTAGAAAGCCAAGCTCTGGATGCCACCCAGAAAGTCATCCTTCCTTGATAGATTTGTTTAGACAAACTCTCTACCAGACCCAGTTTCCTGTACAATATGCATACCTGTAATATTTGGGATAGAGGTCATTTAGTTCCTGGTTCAAAGGCATCAGACTCCTCGACTTCTTCTCCCCTCAGACGCTGTCCTTTCCAGTCCTGTGTGTTTGTTCCCATTTAGCCACCTTGCCTTGTCCACACAATGAACCATGGCATCCTGGTTAAAACAGGATAAAGTATTATTTTTGCTTTCAGGCTTTGTCTATATTATCCTGAGATGTTACTCCACACCCTTTCTTTCCCTTTTGTCCCTTTTTGTTTACAAGGTCTGGCCCACACTGGTGTGTGGTGTTTTAGACTCTGCAAGTCCCTTTTTTGCATTCCTGAGAGACTCCCTGCTTGTTCCTAACGTCCTTTGAAGCCAGCCCTCTTCTCACAATTGTCAGGCTGCCCTTCTGATACTTTTGCAAATAGTTAGAAGCCTGAGAATATGAAAGATGCCCTTGTTCATTCAACAGTGAGATTAAATCACCGGGAAAGTGCTGCGCTTTTGTTCTGTCCCTCTGTAGTGTCTTTTAACGAACCACAAACAAACATGTGTGAGAGTGGTGCCAGACCATGGTGATGCCATTCATCTTGTCCATCATCGTCCTGTCCCCATTTGGCATCGTGTTCCTTCTCTGTCAGCCCAAGGATATTTGTGGCTTGCCTTAGTGTGAACTGCTTGTTTTTTGGTCCTGTCATTCTTCTAGAAGCAAGCTGTGCTTTTCTGGTGCAGTGACATTTCTGGGGGACAGGGGAGGATTTTATGAGAAAACTCACATATTTTGTAAGCAATCACAGCCAAGTTTTCTGAGCTGTAGGAAAGACTCTTATATTTGCCACACTGTGACATGAAATCTCAGATCAGCATGACAGAGCTTGATCAGGACTTCTTTTATCCATGCCACAGGGTCACTGAAGGCTGAAAGTCATCTTGTCCATCCCACTTGGCATGGACTCCTTGGGCCTTGCAGCAGGTAGCTCCTCCTTTTTCTCGCTCCTTTATCCACAGTGGAAATGAAGCATTTGTGTCTCCTTGCCACAAGGGTGAATTGTTTTGCTAAGTCGTAATTGGTAGCAAAGTTTTCTTTGTCTTATTAGGCGTTTATCCATGGGGTTGCAACTTACTCCTCCTCACCATTCAGGTATTTGTGAACTGTGAACTTTTGCTACTTACACTCTCAGAACTAGAAAAGCTAGAAAACGAATGTGATTCTTTTCCCCTGATTTGAGATACCAGCCTTGTTTTCCTTCTTTGCAGATGGAGAGAAACAGGTGTTTCAGGGAACAGTTCACCTGAAGCCAGTTTAGGTGACTCCTTTAGGCCGAGGAGAACAATCCTAAGCATGGAATGAAGTGATTTGTGGATGACTCAAGTGGATGCATTTGGTCAGATGAAGCCCACCTTAGCTAGTAGTGTAGCATATGAATACATTGCAAGAGAGCTTTTCTGCAATACTTTTATAGGCTTAAATAGATGGTACTGAGAGGGCATTGTTGGGGCAGGGTAGACATCTCATTTTCTGAGGGAATTTGAGCTGCAGAGCAGACTTACTTGGCTCAGTGAGCTGGAGAGAAGTATAACATCCACATCCTTGCTTTGTTCTCCAGTTTCCCTGTTCAGTCCCTCTACCAGGAGACCAAGTTTGTTCTATCTAATGGGACTGTCAGATCCTTAATCCTGCTTTGATATTCCATTTCAGGTTCTCTGGCTATTTTACTGGACACTGCTGTTGAAAGAATTTTGACTGATTCTACCACATGTGGAATGCCACGCAGGTCTAAGCATGTGGACAGATCTGGCTTTAAGAAATGACCAGGATCTGATTAGCTCATGATCATCTGCTCGTCAGCAACCTCAGATGTACTTGTTCTGCCTTTCCATCAAGTGGTGACAGATCATTTCTCTGAACAGGTAAACACAAGTATTGGTGATCAACACAAGTTTGTTTCCCCTCTGTGGTTCTAATGCCAGAGATCCAGAGATGCTGGCAGGTTAAAATGTTGGTAACATAGTCCTTATCTGTGCAACTGCCCACCAGCAGTGCAGCCGTCTGTTCCCTCAACGAGGATCTTGAAATGGGATCTTTTTCCCATGGCTTGCTTTCAGCCCCAACTGCAACAAATGCTTCCCCTGCAATGAAAATGACCCTCAAGTGAAAAAGCTCAACAACCTTGCCAATCCTCGCTCCACTCTTCTGAGACCTGCTATCCAGGCAAAAGAGCAAGTGGTTGTTTTGGAACGATTCTGGTGGGGTCCCAGAAGGATTTGCCAGACTGAGGTGAAAATGCACTCATGGCTTCTGGATGGTAGAATCGTTCTGCATGAGCAGCCTCTACAACCTTGTCCTCGTGCTAGTGTCACCAACTGTGCTCTGCCAGGAGGCATCAGGGCTGGGCAGGGCAGTAAGGCTCTTTAGCACCTCAATGAACCCAAGAGCCACTGCATGTGTTAAACTTAGTGGGATTAACTGTTTATGTTGGAAAGGATTGCCTGGGACAAAGGATACATATCAGAAGCTCACAGGAGGGCCAGTTAATACAGCAGTGGCTGGGGTTTGTGCAGGAGGAATGATGGATACAGAGGTGGATGTGCAGTGGTGCAGTTTCAGCTGTTGTCACTTCAGTGTTGGGTTTTTCGGGGGTTTAGGACTAATAGGGTGTACCTGCACAACATGGCATTGGGCAGAGCCCACAAGCTCTTTCTGGAATTAAGAGCAGACTAGCTGCCTCACCATGCTGCAGCACCAGCCAACCAGCCTAGCCCCCAAAGGGACTCTTACATACCATATGGGTGGTATAACCCATATGCTGCTCAATGTAGTATAAAAATGTGTCTGTATCCAACTCAGGCTGCCTTTCAGGCGATACCACAGCCTCAGACAGACATGGCTGTCCCTTGTAATGATGTGGCTGAAATGAGTTTTAAGATTACTGCCTCAAGTCCATTTCTGCTTCCTATTGACAGCTTATGTGAGAATTTTGGGGTTCCTACCTCCTCAAATCTGCAGGTGTTATTTCATATGTACATGCTCCTTAGCCTGGTCCTGTCAAATGATCCCTGTCAGCCTAAACGTTCTCAATATGTATATTTTTAAACCTGCAACCTACTGACAGAACGGAGGAAGACACTATCTGTCTGCAGGAAGCTGCTTCTTGGAGGAGCTGCTCAGTCTAAAGGAAGCTCGGCTGTCCCCTTATCCTGGCCTTCCAGGGAGTGCTCTGCTTCTCCCACAGGGACATTATTCACTAACAGCAGCTCCGCTGGCCACATGTGCTGATAGGAGATGCTAGGGCTGTCAGACACCTTCCCTGATTGCCCCAGGGGAGCTCCCTCGCTGTATAACGATGGCCGCTTTGCCTGGCCAGAAGGGAAAGGATGCTGCACATCCCACTGAGTCCCAGGACCCTGCTCCTTCCCATCGGTGTCTCGCAGGTTGTCCTTGCTGGCTGTGTTTCTGCTGAATGTTCCTCCACATACCCTTGTCAGAGGGGTGTATCCTCATCCTCCTGAGGTATCTGCTGTGTTCTGGGTGCCGGACCCTCTCCTGCTGCTATCGGGAGACCCTTCTGCTCCTCATTTCTGGTCTACAAGTAGCTTCCAATGCATGTGATGTGTTACCATTCTGTCCCAAAGTCCTGCATCTACCCTGGCATTTGTTGGAGAAGCACTTTTTCATTAATTGAGGTTCTGCTGGCAAAAGTTTACCAAGTGTATGAGCTTGTGCTACTGTTGCAGCTTTTGCAAGCAGTTAATTGAAAATTCCCCCTTAGATGTCATTTTGATTATGCAGCTGCTTCACAGCCCCTCCTCAAAGGTATTCATAATGGCAGCATCACTTCCCCGATGACTATCAGTTGGTGGCAGGATACTTCATCAAACTGTGTATGCAACCAATATAATTTCCCTAGGTGCTTTTGTGTTTGTCATGGAAAGTTTGTTACTTGCGTTCATAGAGCTGTCATCACTGCATCAACTCAAGCCCACAGACTCTGCACTCACTTCCATAAAACAAGAGGTACTTTGACCAGGAAGTACTTCTGTCATGGCCAAGGTCATGAGGAGGAAGAAGCTGAGCACCAAGATCAGACAGCCCAGGAAATGTAAGTAGGAGACAGAGTGCGTGGAGGTGGGCAAAAATCTCATTCCCCAGACAGAAGACATTCCTGTAACATGCAGAGCTTAAACAGACAAAAGATAACCTCTTCATCTGTGGAGCTAAGGAAGTATTGTTGATTCTTGAAGTGAGCTAAGAGAGTAATCACAACATTGTTTGAGTTTGCAAGAGCCCTGTGGAGATCATCTAATTAACTCTTCTTGCTCAAATTTGGGTCATCTAGAGGAGGTTGCCCAGGACCTTGTGCCCAGGTTTTGAATATATCTGAGGACAAAGACTCCACAGCTTCTCTTGGTACTCACTTCCAGTGTTCACTCAGTTTCACATTAAAAGTTTTTTCTTATCCTTAGAAATTTTCTGTTTCTATTTGTTCCCATTGTCTCTTTTCCTGTCACTGGCACCACTGAGGGGTGTCTGGCTTTGTCTTTTTTACATTCTCTTGTAAGTTACTTTCATACATTGCTAAGATCTCCCATGATTATCTGTAAGTCTTGCTTACAGGCCTATTTGGACTCTTAAACTGCAAAAATATTTGTGGCCAAGGACTCCAGATTTGGGGAAAAGCTCTGAAATGCACCCATCAAATTCTTGCTGTTCAACAAGGTAACCATGCTGCAGTACACCAGCTTTTGTTTGGAGTATGCTTAGGCTTCAGGCCATTTATTTTTATTTTTTTTTCCCCATTCAATACTTCTTTTCTGACCATGAATAGTTCTGTCTTGCCATTCAGTTCAGAAAAACACCACTTGTTCCAGACTTGCTACTTAGCTTTGGCACAGCCTTCTATGGTGAGTTTTATACTCCTGCAAAAGCTCACAGACTGCTGCACCTGGGGATTTTTAGTGCAAATTGATTGTTTTTAATAAGCCCTTCTGTGACTTGATTTCATTTATCAAAGTCTCTTGGTCAAAAAAATCTCAGCAAACTGCAAATTAGTAAACTGCTATTTCAGGTCAGTAACTTAAGGCTTCATCCTTATTCTGTGCCACATCTTCGCTCTTGTCCCCACCCCTAGGAGTGAATGGTAGCTGGATTCACAGCTATTTTTCTCTCCCAGAGCAGTGCTTCTGCCATGGTGTTTGTTGGAGGAGAACTTACATCATCAGCTTCAATCTGTTTTGACCTGAGTTTCCCAGACTTTCTTGGTTGTGCTACTTTTGTGGTTTTTATAGGCAGTTTGTCAAATGTTTCCTCCCAGGAGTGGTTTTGATGATACAGCTCTTTCACAGGCTGCTCTTGAAGGCATTCCTAATAGCAGAATCACACTGTAATTGTCATTGAAGCTGCCAGTACTCCAGAGAAAATGTGTTATATTTGTTTACCAAAGTGTTGCTCCTTGTCCTCATTACATGTTAACAGCACATATGTTACATGTTGTTACAAGTGGTTCTTAAAAAGTGGTTAAAAGTCAAGCACATGGACTTTGTGTTCACTTCCACAAAAACAGTAGATACTTTTAAATTTCTTTAGAGATGTGTGGGTGTCTTGCTGAATGAAGGCGTGGGGAGATTTTTGTGTAATATCTAAGCATAGAGGAGAGCTGAGAGACTCAGGCTGGCTCTGCCTGGCTGGAGAAGAATGATGCAGAAGTACTGTGGGGGCCGCTGATGAAGTCTCCATGCTGTGCCACACCATGAGGGTGTAAGTGATTAAGTCCACAGTAGCCTGGGATATCTGTGCAGCGTGAACACCTTCGGTCATCCTCCCATCAGGAAAGATGAGTAAAACTGTTCTGTGGGCAACCACCAATTCATGGTCATCCACCTGCTTCCAACATGGGTCTGTGAGGACAGAGCAACAGTGACCATGTCCTCGTGTTTACTTTCCAAAGCAAGAAGAATGGACTTATGACATTTTTAGGCAACCAAGGGATAAAGATGTTAGGCTGAGAAAAGAGAAAGCTTTGGACAGGAAGCCATACAGATTAAACAATTTCCCAATCCCTGCCAAATACAGTATTTTTCAGGTAACCCAAATGACCAGATACACTCCTAATTTCACCTTGTTTGAAGCAGTAAACTAATCTGAAATCTCTGGGTTGCAAGTTCTTAAGCCCCCCCAGCTTCACTGCATGAACGAGTATTTTATGAGAGAGCTGAGAAGGTCCCTTGAGGGACCACTAAATAATAAGCATGTAAGCTGTGGCATTAATGGAAGCAGTTAATCCAAAGAGTTATTAATTAAATGTCCAAGTGATGTACTGGCTGTGAGAGAGAACTCAGACAAGATTTATGAATTTTAGGACAAAAATAAAATCAGGAAGGAGAAAATGGTGAAAGATATAAATTTTTCTTTCTTGGTAAAAAACATTAAGTTGGATCTATAAACAAATGTGCATGAAGGCATCAGTTCTTCTAACAGATAAATGGCTACCTGTGCTCTGCTCTGGCTTGGTATTGGAGGAGCAAAGGAATAACTTCACAGAGATGTTTCAGAGCCATGGAAAAGTAGAGACTTGGCCTTAAACTAACCTTCTAGGATAGACATTGCAGGATCCTTGTAGTTGTAGGGAGGACATATTCCCTCTCATACCATGGAGAAAGTGCCTGGGTTGCATGAGTGTCATTCCTCTGAAACAGCATCAACTTGAAGGCCCTGACAGCTGTCTAAACCGCATTTAATCTCTAGAATAGTTGTGCAAATCTAGTGAGCGTGCCTTGCTACAATTCAGTCCTGTCAACACTGCTCAGAAATGACTGACCTTTTCAGCCCCTTTGGGTAAGGAGTGAAGAATCACAACAGGGCATGCTGAAAACTCCTGAGTAACAGGAAACAAATCTGACATTGCAATGTCACTCTTCCTGCAACACTTCACTCTCCTTGTGTGAATTCCTCACCATCAGGGTGTGAGATGTGGCAAATCAGACTAATGGGAGTAGAGCTGAGGACCAACATTTTGTAGATCTTTTCAGGAGAGGTCCAGCAAGGTAATATGGAAACATACTTGTGCAGCATTAACCCATGTCCTTCATTACCTGTGCAACACAGTATGGCCTCTGTTTTCCACAGTAAGCATCAGTTCTATTCACCTCCTAATGACTGGCACAAGGCATGATGCTGTCCCACCTCTGCATCTAACATGAACAATTGTAGAATCACTGTTGTTGAAGTATTCAACCAAGAAACTTCAGAACATTTAGGTGGGTTGGTGAGATAGCAAATATTAATGTGGGTATTGCTGCTGCACAATTTCTGAATTGTTTTGGTAATGAGAACAAATACTAATGCAAAGTAAAGGCTAGATCCACAAATGAGAGGCTACTGTCTCATAATGTATCTCTGGGAAGAAGTCAGGTATATCTGACACCATAATGGAATCTCCACTGGGAAATTCAAGCACCTCACAATCTTCCTCTTTCTTTACCTAGTGATTAAAAGGTTAGACTGGTACAGAGAAATTTGGAACAGATCTGCTCTCCATATTTCAAAAATTTTGTTGAAAACCTGGAGAAGGTGCAGAGGAATCACTTGAAATACAAAATTCAAGAACTGTATACAAAAAAACCTCACAGCATAGAAGATTTTAAAGAGTTAAATCTCTGTTTTACAAAGAAATGTTGAGGTCAGTACTGTAAACCTAATGAAGGGAAAAATACTGCATATATATAAGCAGCAAATGATCTAGTAGGAAAAGGCAGAACAAGAGCCAAGAGCTGCTTTGCTGACCAGAGAATTTCCAGTCAGAAATTTCACCAGAGAAATTTGAGTCACAGCACTTTTTTCTAAGAGGTAGTGAAAAAACATTGATGCTGACTGTCAGTGGGCACAATGTGGTGGTAAATGGAGTTAAGTCCAGTTGGTGACCAGTCACAAGCAGTGTCCCTCAGGGCTCAGTTTTGGGACCAGTCTTGTTTAATATCTTTATCGATGACCTGGATGAGGGGATTGAATGTGCCCTCAGTAAATATCCAGATGAAACGAAATTAAGTTGGACTGTCAATCTGCTTGAGGGTAGGAAGGCTCTGCAGAGGGATTTGGACAGGCTGGAGTGATGGGCTGAGGTCAGTGGGATGAGGTTTAACAAAGCCAAGTGTCATGCACTTTGGTCCCAACAACCCCAGGCAAAGCTACAGGCTTGGGGAGCAGTGGCTGGAAAGCTGCCTGTTGGAAAAGGACCTGGGGGTGCTGGTGGACAGCCAGCTGAACATGAGCCAGCAGTGTGCCCAGGTGGCCAAGAAGGCCAACAGCATCCTGGCCTGTATCAGAAATGGTGTGACCAGCAGGAGTAGGGAGGTGATTGTGCCCCCGTACTCAGCACTTGTGAGACCGCACCTTGAGTACTGTGTCCAGTTTTGGGCACCAGAGTACAGGAAGGACATTGAGGTGCTGGAGCAGGTCCAGAGAAGGGCAAAAAGCTGGTGAGGGGTCTGGAAAGCATGCCTTTTGAAGAGAGGCTGAGGGAACTGGGGCTGTTTAGTCTAGAGAAGAGGAGACAGAGAGCAATAAGGTTTCCTCTCCATAACTACCTAAAAGGAGGTTGTAGTGAGGCTGGTGTTGGTCTCTTCTCCCAAATTACTAGTGATAAAATGAGAGGAAATAGCCTCAAGTTGTGCTAAGGGGAGGTTTAGATTGGATATTAGGAAGAAATTCTTCACTGAGAGAGTGGTTAGGCACTGGAGCAGACTGCTGAGGGAGGTGGTGGAGTCACCATCCCTGGAGGTGTTTAAAAAACAAGTAGATGTAGCACTTGAGGGTATGGTCTAGTGGACAGAGAGATGTTAGGATGAAGGTTGGACTCGATGATCATAGAGGTCCTTTCCAACCATAATGTTTCTATGATTCTAGGATAAGAACTCAGATTTCATTCTGGCCTCATTTTTGTACCTAATCACCAGAGTGGAGAATTTCATACTTGTCATGTTGTTTCAGTACATCTCAACTGTCTGCAGATCAGTCTCTTGCTCTGCTTGAATCTTGAAACTTAATCTGAACTTGGAATAGCTATTATGAGCCATCTGGACAAGCTAAGGATCTAGGGTGTGTATGTATGGGAAAGAAAAGCAAGGTTACCACAGGGAGCTGTTTAGAAGGAAATCCAATGGCATGAAAACAACTTGCTCAGACTTTACAGGCAAAAGAGAGGAACAAAGTGCAGATAGCCAGGGGGAACAGCAGGTTCAGTGACTTTCCTTTTTCATCTTTGAGGTCTTTTTCATTACTGGCTGTAGTAGAAATTGGATTTTCCATAGGAGATAATCTCCTAGGAGTGCTGATTAGGTGTCTGCTCTGTCTGGATTCAAAGTACCGGTGGTCCTGTAGGATAGAATGGGATTTTTTTATTTTTGTTTTTCCTTTTTTTGTTGACTTGTTCTTACAATCTAAAAATAAATTATTTAGAGTGCCCTGATTGAGTAGGACTCTGCAATGCAGATTTATATGCTCTTACATATGTGGATTTCATTAGTTAAAGATTAAATTTACATGAGCAGAGGAATTAATTTTAGTTTCTTAAATTTCTTTTGTTTCTGTGTTAAATTGACAAAAGAATTTGTCCACAACTTTCATGGCCATGTAGTTAGCATAAATGGAGGTCCATGAGAAAAAGTGGAATGTTAAGGGGATCAAAGAATGTAGCAAGTTGCTATAGATACTTGTTAATAACGATTTTTGATTCTCATTTATCTTTATGAAAATTCCTACTGAATACTCATCAGTGGCACTGAAATATAAGATGCCAAATGAATTATTGTCAATGATGAAATAAAATTGAACATTGAAAAGGTTTCTCAGAGAGCCTGTGAAGTGTTCATCACTGTGATATTTAAAAGCTGTCTGGACACAGTCCTGGGCAACTGTCCTTAGGTGGCACAACTTGAAAAGGGTCATAGGAGAAGATAACCTCCGGAAGTCTCTTCCAAACTCAGTTGTGATTTTTGGAATTTTGGACTTCATGTGCTGTCAGGCTTGACATCAGCTGATTAAATGGATAAAGGTCATTCTGATAAAGCTGCATCTGGAATATGCCTTTCCCTTTTAGAAACCTCATTAACTAGGAGAGGAGGAATAATTAGAGGATTTGAAGAAGAACTTTAGGACTGATAGTCTGAAAATACTAATGTGAGAAAATAGCTAAAAATCTTTGTAGCATATTGTCTTGTCAATGGCATGATTCTTCTAACTTCCTTTTAGCTAACAGATTACTCTGAGGGTGACATAATGGACTGCAAATGCTGAAAATCTGTCATGGCCAACAGTGGAGAAGAATTCAGTAAGGAATATGACAGGAAATTACAAAATGGGGAATTTAGTGTGAACGTCAGGAAAAATTCCCTGATGAATTTGGGTAACAGGAAGAGGGGATACAGGGAAGGAGAGGTGCCTTACTGCTTGATCAGAGCATTTGTGTAGGCATCAGCCTACTGTTAACCCTGCTGAGCTTCTAGGTCAGGATGAAAGATTTTAATGTGAAATTCCAAGGATGGGCTGGATGCCATCAGACCTGTGAGGAGGTTACTGGTTTTGTCCCACATATTCTAGAGCAGTAACATACAGTTATGTTCAGTTACTATTTTTTTCACATATAATGATAATTAATGACAATTATGGAAGTTTTCTGCGCACCTAACAATAAGAGGGCAATCGTCTTTATTTAAAAGTGTGCCTAGGTCACATTGCCTACCTTTGTTTTTCATGTCTCACAGCAGCTGTGCTTTGTGTGTATTATGTTTTTAAGTGGCACTCAGCCGTGAATTACCATCTTTACTTTTGTCTGCTTCCTACAACCCTACTATTTTTCAGTCTTCTTCCATTTAGTGTGTTTATTTCTGCCTTCTAGGCAGAGGCAAAGCTTTAACATGTGACAGTGACATTAAGGACATTAAACTAGAAAAATGGGAGAGGTGATAAATGAAACCAGAAATTCCATTAATGCTTATAAAGTCATAGAAGGGCTTGGAAGTATTCAGCTGAAGAAGTGGGGAATTTGATTTATTCTTGCAGTCCAGATAAAAGAGTGATCTGTTTCATAAATGATTGACTTTATAGGTTAGCTTTCAAAAAGTGCTGGGCATTTCCATGTCCTGGAAGATTGTGGATCTTGATCCAAATCATACAGATACTAGTTGCAACAACTTGTTTGTCTGTTTGTTTTGTTGTGTTTTTTTGTTTGTTTGGTTGAGCTGGGTTTTTTGTCACTCAATTTAAAGTCAGGGTTTCAGTCCTACTTTTTTTTTGGAAAGAGCATCCTTTTGCTTTTAGCAATCAGCAACATACTGCTAGAATTTAGTACATGTTCTTTAACTTAAAGCTTCACTCTTCTTGTGAAGTTTTGAGCCGTGAAACATGTAGCTGTGCATTTTGTAGCCTTTTCAGTAAAACAGAACATTTAAAACAAACTTAGCAATTGTGTTTGTCCACTCAAAAATGTAGAAAAATTTTTTTTGAAATTTGTATAGGTTGGGAAAATAAGACTAGTGTGTTCAGGGGAACAGGATAGCACAGATATATTTCAAGGAATGAAAGGATTTTAGTCCATAAATTATAGTCTAAGGATTTGCCTATCTGTGTAGTGGTTTAACAGTATTTATTTGTGTTCTTCAGTTAATTTTTGACACTTGATGCTATTGAGAATAGATGTATAGGCTTTAGAATTAGCTGATGAGGGACTGTTTCCCTGAGTGCTTTCTAACTTTTTACTACCGATGTGAAAATATTGCAAATCTTGCTTTATGTACCGTATACATTTTTGGCTTTCCTAAATGTTCCTCTAGGTAGCAATAATTATGTAATCTAACATGAATTTTTCTCTGATATTCCCATCATAAGCAGGTATCTTTTCTAATAGACATCCTGTTATTCAGTTTTTCTTTGTCTTCTGTCACTGCTTATGCCTTTCAGGCATCAGGTTATGAAAGGAACACAAACTGCCCAAACCATCCCAGATAGGACTGTGATAGCTCAGTCTCTTTCATTTTAAAACATATTTTGTGTACTTTTCTTTGTCAGATGCTTTCAATAGGTCATTTTGGCCACCTTTGAAATTTAGGGCTAATTAACATGGTTTTGACACAACACACAATGCTGTCAGCATATTACTACTTAATACCTGTGTTTTGGCAAACTAGATCTTGTAAGGCATTTTCACCAACTACAGTTAACAAATTTTAATTTTTTTTTACAAGATGTACATTCCATACAACAATTCTGTGAAAGGGAGATACAACTCTTAGCGTGCAGAAGACTCTTCAAATGCTGAAATTGTCTTCCAATTATATTTTAAATTTTTTTTTTTTTTAATTACTTGGAGGATCAGAACTTTTTTTTTCTTTGTCTTAAATTAATTGCTCATTTTGAAGCAGGTTGAGGATTAACTCTCTTTAGACCTGTGGAATACCCCTCAATAAAACATTCATTTTAATCTAAAATTGAAATATTCTCTCTCCACTTTTTGAAGTGCTCCGTATCTGCTCCAGCTAGATGAATAGAATAGAAAGACTCATTAAGTCCTGTGGTATTTGGATCGGGTCTGTAGAAAACCAATGTAAAGAAAAGATTTGGGTTTCTCTGTAGTGCTGTCTTACCATTTGAATTCTATGTTCTGCTCTCATACCATATAAGAAACTTGTAAACTTGTATTGATTCTTCCTATATGTTTTCTGAAACGCAGAGCTCCACTGGCAGAAGTGCTTTGCCTTGTCTTACCTACCTACATCTTGATCTAGATTCCTTCTGTATTCTTTAAAAAGAAATGAGAATTTTCATCTCATCTTTGCACAAATGCTTAAGGGAAGAGGGATGATCCTACTTCCAGATGATCCTCTCTCTTTTTTTTTTTTGGTTGTTGTTATCTGTAGAGTTGGTCAAGGTGAAACGGCTAGACTTCTGATTTCAGATGACTAAAAGTAGGTGAAATTCATCTCACAGGAAAATCTAATCAGAAAATGAAACTCCAGTTCCTTCAACAGGTACCCCTCCCCATCTTAAAAAAAATATGTTTTGGTAATAATCAAAGCCAAAAAGCAGACAACTATGTAAGTTAGATTCCAAACTGATATCAATGTTTCTTACACTGCAAAGGTAAACTCACCTGCATTTTCTTTACAGGGACAAGAAAAACACCTGTGCCAAGGGTGTCACAGGAAATTATGATTTTTTTTTTTTTGACAAAAGCAGATTTACAATAGGAGCTTGGCTAAGAATTACCTTTTTATTCCCATTAGGCTACTAAACAGTATCAGAATTCTGCAGACTACTAAACTAGTGAGAAGTCTGCAAGGGAAAACATTTTCTCTGTTGTTATTATTTTCTTTCCAAAAATATTTTTTCCTTTCTAATTTCTTGTTATCTATTTCAATAGTTGGAATGTGTGTTTCAGGAGAGTAGTATGAGTGACAAGAAAGAAGAAATAGCCACTGCAGTGTGTTCGTTCGCTGAAGTTTCAATGTTTGGTTCAAGTTAGTTAAAAAAGCTTCAATTCTTTGTTTTCCAGAGTCGATAATTCAGAAGATCCAGTGTATGAGAGCTTAGAAGAGTTCCATGTTTTTGTCTTAGCCCACATATTGAGAAGACCTATTGTTGTAGTAGCAGACACAATGTTACGAGACTCAGGGGGAGAAGGTAAGAGTTTTTCACAGAAAATTCATTAGAAATTTCTGCACCTATGTAAACTGAATCAATCATAAACTATCACAGAAGAAACACTCAGCTATAACATATCTGAGTACTTATGGAATAGCTGCTGCCTTTTTGGGGGGGGGGGGAAGGTGCAGAAAGATTATTTCTATTAGATAAAAGTAAAAAGTACAGGATAAGTATGTAAGTCTTACTGAAAATCTGTTTATCCTAGGTATTTGCTATTGACTTAATAGCTATCAAGTTACAGAATACATTCCTTACCGATCTAGGTTAACAAAGTTCTATTTCTGCTGTGCTTTTTTGGTGTCCCTTTAAACTCTGCATAAGTCAATCTAATCTGACTCTGTAAAATTGAATTTTGAATCTTTGCTTCTGGTTTTTACTAGCTCCTTTGCAGCTTCTCATTCAGAAGTTTCCAGAAAGTTTTCTTCAGTTTGCACATTAAGCACACAATTACAGTCGTATGTGGAGCCTGAAGGACAGCTGTCTGAGCAGGACATGAATGATGTTTACCATGATTTTTACTTTTTACCATGAACTAATAAGAGTGCTAATTAATGATAATATGTTGTTTAGCTAAAGGGGAATGGTTGGTTGATTAAAGGGGGTTGTTAAACATGTGATGGAATTAATAATTTTTTACACAAGAACATGCTAGGTAATTTCAGTTTCATTCAACTGTCTGTCTTCTCTGACAGACTGAAACACTGTTGCTTCATTTCCTCATAATTTTTCCTATCCCAAATTGCCCTTCCTGCACATTTTCTTTTCCTTGAGTCAGTCTGATTGTGTCACAATAATCCTAGTGTTTTTCTCACTGGACCACCATGATCAAGTTACCTCAGTTTAACTATTGTATGTACAAAGTACAGGTTTTCAGAAAGACTAATAACTTGTTCAAATTTGGATAGACTCACCAAAATCTAGATGTACGCCTCAAAAACAATACTGTTCTCCATCCCAAAGTCTGGACACACCAGACTTCTTCAAAGAAAAAGTCTCTAGTACTAAACAGTGTATTGTTTGAGTTGAGTTTTTCATTTTAGAAATATATCAGCAATAAGGACTTGTATTTTCACAGCAAAAGGAAAAATAATAGGTCAGAAGCAAACATGTTGAGAGAATGTTCCTGCCCACACATGTTGCTTTGCATAATTATATATAAACAAGTCTTGAATCTGTCAAAGGAAAGAGCTTTCCCCTTACAGATGCAGCATCTCATTCAAAGGTGACTTGTGGAATTTTTTTCATTTTTCGTTGTCATTATTATATTATTACATACATTGTATACATACATCCACACATTTCTACATATATGATGTGTGGACTATAAACATTTGTAATGTTTTCTTATAGAAATCTGTTAATGCAAGGCATGAGCACACCATGTTACCAAAAGAACTGATAGTGTATTTACTGCTGATGATTAGAAAATACCCTTCTAGTACTACAGGAAGGTAGAAATCTGCATACAGGTGTGAAATTCATCAAGGTTTTGTTATAAGACCTTAATATCTTTACTAGTAAACAAATAGAGCAAGGAAAATATATGTAAGAGTGGAATGTTTTCATTATTGTTCTTAGTATATTTCCTGATAGTTTTATAATGGAAATTTACCTATTGTTATGACTGTTTTCTCCATTGGTTACTCCACTGTAGGCTGCTCTCCTGAAACTCTGAAAATGTTGTAGCACAATTGTTACATACAGTGGAACCAACACTGTTGTCTATTGTTTGACATAGTTAAAAAATACATATCTCTTTTTTTTTCCGCAGCATTTGCACCTATACCATTTGGAGGAATTTATTTGCCACTTGAAGTTCTACCTAATAGATGCCATTGCTCACCTCTTGTGCTAGCCTATGATCAGGCCCATTTCTCTGCTCTTGTTTCCATGGAACAAAAAGATCAACAAAGAGAACAAGGTATGCTATAAACACAGCAATCCGAGGGTGTACGTTGAGTACAATGCACAATGTACTTTCTCTGATCTGCAGGTGTTTTTATCTTTCAGAAAGGAAACAATGTCTACTAAATTTTACTGCTTCATTCTTAGGAGTCTAAATTGCTTAATCACGAGACTGGGAGCCAAAAACTCTTCAGTCCTAATCCTTGTGCTATCACTGTCTGTCTTTAGCACTTAAACCTTTTCTGTCAGTTTCATATGTAAATAGGTACACTCATAGTTACCTGCTGTGCTTCTGGGTTCTTGAAGGCCTTTGTTAATTTGGGGTAGTAAAGTGTTTAGAAGATTGTGAGTCAGGTTCCATGTAATTGAAAATCTCTCTTCTAGTGTTGTAAATGAACTTCTCTCATTTAAAAATATTTAACTGAAATGTTTTTATCTTATCTTGCTGTCTTCTGTTTTACTTCGGAAGAGTGACAACAAAGTCTGAGGAGATATTTCTGTGTCAAGTTTGAGTTTCCTGGATATGGGACTGGGAATGGCAAGAGCTTTAGGACTGGGTTTGTTCCTGCATCAGTAGCCTAGGAGCTAGCTAGTACTGCGCTTATTTGGAAGACCTGTTTGCTTAACAATAGAAAGCTGAGAGATTAGCTCCTGTCTTTGCTCCTTTTGGAAGGGAAAAGAGTTTTGCCAGAAGCATGATTAGGCTTCAGAAAAATTCCATGGAGTTTTGCTTTTAGGTATGAGACCTCCTCGTTGTTTTGCCTGATGATACTGCAGAGGTGTTTTAAATCACTTATTAATACCTTTAAAGTAAACATGGAATATGTCCTGGTTGTTGTGACTTCCTGAGGGAATTTTCTTTAGTCCTTCTTCCTAGAGAGAGTTCAGAATCGCCTAAATATCCTTCATTTAATTCCTAAACACTATGTTAATTTCATCTGATTGTCATTTTCCATGCTTATGAGACAGTCAGCATGCTGCAACTGTGCAAAGTCAAGAGAAAGGTGTTCATTAAAACTCTTTTCCAATAAGGAAAGAAACTCTAGAGGTTTTGTTGTAGACATCTTCATGCAAGAATCTGACATCCAGTTAAGTCATCATTCTTGAAAGGAGCAGAGAGTTTTTTACAAGAGATGGGGAACACTCTAGAAAGGTGTGGTATTGTCAAACTTTGTGTTGCTGAATAGGAGACTGAATCATAAGACAGAAATGGTGAAAAAAAGGTTGATTATATGTCAGATATTCAATGGGAAAATCTATCTGGTCCAACTATTCAGCATTCAGTGGTACATTAATAATTCAGGGATTTGTAGGTAGGTGCTTGGCAATAGGTCTGGCCTTTGTGTTACACACACTGGGACATTACAGCTGCCTTCCACCCCTCAGTCTGTAGAAGAGTGGCCCTTAGGAAAATGCTTTTCATGTAGGATCCATTTCCAAAGCAGTACACCGAGGTTTGTTGTGAAGCTCTTTGTGAGAAATAGAAGTCTGCAGGGCAAATTCATACCCTTTTAATGCAATAATGTGATATGAAGATAAAAGTTTCTGAGAGCCTTTCTAAGGACACTGTTGATGGCTGCTGATGATACACTATGGCCAGAACTGTAATGTCAGCATGCTGTTAAGTTAGCAGCTCCTACATATATGTCTATGTTACAAATTGTAGAGTTATCTTCTTTTAGAACATGCCTCTGTGTGTTTGGTCTTGATCCTTTTTAGGTCTGAGTTCCGGTGGTGGTGGAAAAAAGCAATTTCTGGAGTAGGCAGAATTAATCTCTTTCTAACAATTGAGATTGGAATAGTATCTGTAGGCTGACAGCAACCTTATTTATTTCAGGCATGTCTATCTGCCTACCTACAATATTTCATTCTCGCAAATCTTACAAGAGCCTTTGTGCGTAATTAATTTGGTTGAATACACCGAACTTAACATCTCCGCAATAACTTGACAGATAGGATAACAGCCACCCATCAAAACTTTTGCTATTGCGGCATCCTCTAAGTGACAGGATTAACATAAGTTTGTGAGGGAAACTATTGTTCAGCTGCTCTGACCTTGACGCTCAGTGCTGTTAAAAGTATTCAGAGATACAACTTGGTGCCACCTACTGAAATATTCCTAATATTACAAGCCATATACTCCTGTTAATTACATGCTTCAAGATCTTGGGTTTGGTAACAAGGTTGCATATTTGCTTTCTCCCATAAGTGCTAGCAATAATGTTAAATATACTAATTGTGGTTAGAAACTGTCCTTTTGTATGATTTTCCTACACCTGTAGGAAAATCACAGGAAAACAGCTGGGAGAGAAAAAGCTACCAAATACCCAGCACAGCATCAGTAAAATTAAATATTGGCTTTGTTCATGTGTAAGTTCAACCAGGTTAATTACATGGGTTATTGAATCAAAGTAGTAGTTGTTTTGTATGATCTTATTTTACATGTTTTACTGCAGGGCCTTGAATACAGAGGCTTCAGTTCTGTGGAGCAGCAGAGAGCACTTGGCATTAAGTCTGGGATGAAGGAAATACTTTCGCTTTCAGCTGCCAAGCTGGTTGCTGTTAGAGACTGCGGCAATCTAACAGCTAACACAGCATTGCTACTGTTACTCAAATGCCATGACAGGAAGTAGAGTGGCACAAGGATGTTCTAATAATGCCTTTTTTTTGTACCTTGTCATCATAGTGACGTTGGCAGCTCTGGCACATAGGAAGGGAGATCCACAATTGTTAAGAGTCAGAAAACAGTGGCTCAGGTGCCACAGTATGTGGCCAGATTTTGAACTACTAGAAGGCAACTGAGAGCTTAGAGCTACAATTTCTTAAATGGAGCACCACCAATAGCCAGGCCATTCCTAACTTCTTGTAGTCACGTAATATTTATACTCTAATCATGCATCCAGATGTCAGGAGCAGCATCTAAAAAGCTGTCTAAATAAAGAAGTTTTCTTGAGGAGGCAGTATGTGTGCTGTATTTGAAGTATGCATGGTCAAATAAATGCTGATATGAACACCTGAAGTTCTGGATACAGTATTTTATCAAATCATTTTGAGCACTACTATCAATATATATAAAGAGAGAAAGCATGCTAACGTCCTCTTGTCTGGAGAGGATAATAAAACACATTTCGACATATCTTCTTTTTACCAGCACATAGGTGGCTTTCTTGTTTAGAAAACTGCAATATCCGATTAAAAACCGATGAATCCTTTTGTATTCATGCCAGCTATATTTATGCAGGTGATTTTTGTTTATGGAAAACAAAGGCATGAAAGTCCTCACTGTGTCTCTTAAAACTGCCATGGACAAAATAGCTGCTGCTATTTTTGATGTATCCCATATCCCATCTGTTGATATTAGGACTTGCAGACTGTTTCAAACCATGTGGTTTTGGCTAGAGTGTGTCCAAAACCAAGTGTAACCAACCTACCACACTGAAGTTGCAAAGTCTCTGATGTGGCTAGGCATCGGGAAGGTGTACAGTCTGTTGAGTTTGCTTTAGAAATTGATGTGATGGATGCTGCTTGCGGTCTTAACATTAAAATACTTTTCTGTCAGAAATGTGGGGAAACCCTACAGAAGCCCCTGTCTATCAGAGTTCCCTGAGAGAAAGGAAATTTCTTGCCATGAAGATAGAATTTTAATACTCCATAACTTCAGCAGATGAAGATGGTAGTGCTCTGTACCAACCTCAGACTATCCCTTAGAATGAGCGTGCAGTTTCCATTCAATACAGAGTTTGAAAAACAATAGTTTCCTAAGTCGCCTTCTTCCTTTAAACAAGTGATATATTACATTGTAATATTAGTTGTAAATCCAGTCAGCAGCTGCTAGCAATTCAGTTAATTGGCAAAATATGTGTTTTCCTTGGAAAACATGATGAGTTAGTTGTGTTTTCAGGTTTTCCAGCTCTTTTGTTGCAAAAATTTTGTTGAATGCAGCAGGGTAAACCCTCACATTATACTGACGACTGTTAAAAAGTGTATTTAGTTGTCACCTCTGCTGTATGTTTCTTACATTCTTGTGCTTCAGGAGCTTGCTTTACACTGTTTTTACAGAAATGGGCTTAAGTTGTGCTTAGGGAAGGTTTAGGTTGGATATTAGGTAAAATTTCTTCACTGAGAGAGTGGTGAGTCATTGGAACAGGCTGCCCAGGGAGGTGGTGGAATCACCATCCCTGGAGGCGTTCAAAAAACATGTAGATGTGTCACTTCAGGACATGGTTTAGCGGTCATGATAATGTTTAGTAATTGGTTGGACCAATTGGATCTTGAAGGTCGTTTCCAACCTTAAGGATTCTATGTATTTTTACAGAGCAGAGTTAGACTCTGTGCTACTTATTCACATTGTTTCTTTAAGGTGCTAAATCCTCTTACGGTATTAATTTCTGTGCTTGCATCCTACAGTGATGACTGCCATTAGAGTTGATTAATTTCCAGCTGTTCTATACTATATTTGCAATTGGTATGGGGAAAATATTTGAAGCATTCCCTGCTATAAGCAGTAGGGGGTAGCGTTTCCATGGAATTTGTAGTGGTTTGAACTTTCTAATTCCAGTCTGAAAAGGTAAGAATATGTTATGTAGCTTCTGCAGTTGTTGTCAACCTGTCTGAAGCAAATACTGACTTGCCCATGCTAATCCAAAATGCAGATTAAATTTCCTGCATTCTTCTAGGTGAGAAGCAATATTTAACCAAAAATGCTTTACCTTTGTTTTGACAAGATGTTTTCTGAACTGCAGAATAGATTATAAAGAACATATATCCAAAACGTACTATCAGTTTTCAGTAATTCAGTGCCATGATGTTTGGATGATTTCTCCAGGTTTCTTTGCCCCTAGTTTTGCTGGAATGCCTACTTAGGCAAAGTCCTTAAGGGTTCTAGTATAGAAAATTAAATTTCTTGATTGTTTGTCAGAAGAACAGCAGTGATCTGCACCATATTGAGGAACTCACCCAGGCCCTCAACAGCTTTTACTTTTTTTCTAATGAAATGGAAGCAAATTGCTGGCTTTAATTAAAGCTGACAGTGTTTTTCTCTTAGTTTCTTGCCGGTGATGAAAGATAAGACACTACGTAAAATCAGAGTGCAGTCTCTGCGTGCTGAGTGTAAAGCAGAGTCATTAAGATATGTGTTAGAAGGCAGAGCCCTAGCAGAGAGAAGAGACAAAACAGCTAGACAGTGATGCTTGGATATAACAGCAGTAATGCTCTTTACACTATGCTCAAGACAGGCCTCAAACTGACCTCTTAAGACATATATATGGTGATCTGTACTCCTCAATTATGTTAATTCACCGTTTGAGTCCAAAATTGCTGTAACTGCATTTTGCATCATTTCTCAATGCTGTTATCAATAGATTTTTGATTCGACAGTGGAAAACAGAAAGTTACCAAACTGAAAACACAAAATGATTAACAAGTATGTGTATCTATATGAAAGACAGGCAGGAATATTTCAACTTTTTATTGCTTTCTGCTATTCTAATGGCTCTGTCTCCAGGAAATGTTTCTTGTGCATTACAAAATGGCAGTGTTGTTCTCCCAGAGGTCGCCTCTCCTCCACAGATGACTGAAACAACGAGTATATTAACCTCTCCCTCTCCTCTTCTGTTGCCCAGTATAAAACATTTGTGGTGCTCTGGATGAGACAGTTTTACAGCACACTCAAATTCTGCCCTTCTTCAACCAGTTATGCTGCTTTTCAAGGCTGACATTCTTTGGTTTGGTTTGGGTCATTTTTGTTTCCCCCACCCCAATCTTTGTTTCTTCTCTACTTCAGCGGTGATCCCCCTGACTGACTCTGAACACAAGTTACTGCCTTTGCACTTTGCGGTTGATCCTGGGAAAGACTGGGAGTGGGGAAAAGATGACAATGACAACACCAGACTGGCCAAGTAAGACCTTTCTGTAACTTCAGTGTTAAGTAGTAAAATGTCTTGAGCTATACCTGATTGAAGTATTGGGAGAACTACTAACAGAGAGGGCTTTGTTCATGTTCTCTGGTTACAAGAGAGAAGACGTGGGTGGGTCTTCAGCTGATGGTCACAATCCAGGCTGCTGTTACATCTCTCCCTGTTAAGAGGTATTGCTTTTCCTTTCAGGCTTTTTTTGACTGTTTGTTCCCTTCTTTCTTTTTATCCTTAGTTTGATTCTGTCTCTTGAGGCAAAGCTTAATCTTCTACACAGCTATATGAATGTAACCTGGATACGCATACCGTCTGAGACACGGGTAAGGTAAACTTCCCCCTTGGTCTAAACCAGATGAGAGAGACAGTGTTGTGTAGGGTCTGCTGCCTGGACTGCCCAGATGCCTGGTAAAACCTCAGTGTCCTAGCAGCATGGACAAGTCACTCATGGCTCACTGTCATTGTGATCAGGCTTATATGTTTTTCTAGTTATTTGTTTTAATAACACAGTTGCTTGTATCTTTTTTGCAACTCATACTCTGTTCTGTAATGTACTTCCTAGCTTAATCTTTCTGTTACTTATTTCAGTAGGCCATGTAGTTTAGAAAAACATTAAATAGACCTTTTCTCACCATTGTTTCCTCAGAACTTTAGCTTAATCTCCTGATGCTACTGTTAGGTCACCAATCCCAAGTCCTTTCACTTTCTGAGAATACATTTGCACCCCTGGACACCTCCCAGTTTAGAGTGGCTGACAAAAGTCTACAGACTGGTGTTGAACTGGAGCCTAGTTCTTTCAGATAGCTATTTTAGAGTCATGCCCAGGCTGGCATCTAGTCAGCTACAAATTTCACTGCAAATTGCATTGAATAGATTAGAGGGTTCGTCGGGAGGCAAAAGGTTGCTAGGAGAGGATGAAGGTGATTTAGACAGCCTACGCAGATGGGATTTGAAAGGAGGAACAGAGCACAAAAGGAAAAAGCATTTAACAAGATGCAAGAAGGGAAAAATCAATTTCTTTCTACAGTTTCTACGGTGGTACATACCACATCAGAAAAAAGAAAGGCAAAATGGTGCTGTAGTTTTAAGCTATGAGCCTGAAATTTGTGGGACCTGGGCTACCTCTCCCTGCTTCATGTTTGCCACATGAGCGTGGTCAGGTTGCTTCAGTGTTCATTTCCTTTTTTGCCCAGTGGGGTTAACAGCCTGGCTTCTGAATGGATGGTGGGGTGCTCAGGGATCCAAAGAGAGACAGAGGACAAAAAGCAGGCAGGCATTTCTATATGTGAAGTATGTACATCTCCAGAGATGTCTGTTTGTTTGGGTTTTGGGTTTTGGGTTTTGTTTGTTTGTTTGTTTTAAATTTGAATCATTATGTTTAGTTAAATGTTTCATATTTATCTCTAGCAGATTTTTGCTTCATGGTGCCAGAAAGCAAGACTAACTTTTGCAGGAGTAAATTAACAGAGCCACATTTTAAAGTATTTTAGGATCCTCCTTATTACATTTTCAAGGACGATGTTTTATCACCTTACCTAAAATATAATTGGTATTCAGACTTCAGACACCAGTTCTATCTGCATTGTATTTCTAATAGGAATAAATGTACCTTGTTGTACTTCTCAGTTTATATGCTGAAGTTTAACGTCTAATATTTCAGGCAAGTTGTTTAGCTCTGGTACCTTTGATTTTCATACACCAGAGACCTTAACAGTGTAGCAATTAATGTAAGCAAGTCTATTTTTTGATCATATTTTGAACATATTTTGAACATGGTTTTGAAATATTGCTACATCCAGGTTTGTGTGCTGCATCTCCCTCAGAGCTTTCAGAAGAACCTCATTTCCCTTCCATCACAGTATTATCAGTTTCTTTCCGTTCTCTCTGTTTTCTCCCATGGCTAAGAGACAGCCTGTATTGTAGATGCTTCCTACTGAATGGCTGATCTCTCTCTGTAGACTGACCAGCCACTCAGCTGGTCAACACAAGCATGGAGGTTGTGCTGCAGCCTCCCCCTCGACAGGAGCACTAACTCACATCTCTCCATTATTCAGACACTGATTTTCACAGAACCTCTTGAGTGACACCTCTGTTCTACAAATGTGCTCGAAATGAGCCAAAAGCTGCTGTAGGAACAAGCAAGATACATAGTCAGCACAGCCAAATAAGCATTACTGGTGAAGAAACCACTCAAAAATGTCAGTGCACAAATTAAAAATTACATTTAAAAATCAATGTCAACATCTATATTGGATTTGTTTTTTTTTTTACACCTATATGAAACTGATTTTGTTCTGTCCTAATTATAATTACTTTTCCATAGCAGGCCCCTTTGGCTCAACCAGAATCCCCTACAGCTTCAGCCGGGGAAGATGTCCAGTCTCTGGCTGACTCAATGGACTCGGACCGAGATTCCATCTGTAGTAATTCCAATGGCAATAACGGCAAAAACGGTAAAGAAAAGGAGAAGGACAAACAGAGGAAAGATAAAGACAAAACCAGGACGGATTCAGTTGCCAATAAAATAGGAAGCCTCAGTAAAACCCTGGGAATTAAACTGAAAAAGAATATGGGTGGTCTTGGAGGCCTGGTGCATGGCAAAATGAGCAGAGCCAATTCAGGGAATGGAAAAAATGGTGACGCAGTAGAGAAAGTCAAAGAGAAGAAGTCCAAGTCTCGAAAAGGGAGCAAAGAGGAATCTGGACAGTCTGCGAGCACTTCTCCATCTGAAAAGACCACACCATCTCCGACTGACAGAGCTAGCAACTCACCCACTGAAAAGATGAACACTAAATCGTTCTCTGACAAGCAGTCTGACCCATGGAAGTACAGTACTGATGTGAAACTCAGCTTAAATATTTTGAGAGCTGCCATGCAGGGTGAACGAAAATTTATTTTTGCTGGCCTCCTTTTGACAAGTCACAGGCATCAGTTCCATGAGGAGATGATTGGCTATTACTTGACCAGTGCACAGGAGCGTTTCAATGCAGAACAGGAACAGAAAAGAAAGGATGCTGAGAAAAAGGCTACACTGAATGGGTCATCTAATAAGAAACTGGAGCCAGAGGCATATTCAAAAGAAAAATTAGAAACATCTCCTCAGGACAGGGCATCACCCGTCTTGCCTCAAAGCCATACAACTCAACTGGTTTTAAAATTTAAAGATCGCACTAGTCCCACTCCTGGGTCTTTTTCTTCACCTAGTAACAGTGCTAAGAAAAGTGGACCCATTCCGGTATCTGCCCACTATAGCCATACACCACCTGTTCAAAGGCAAAGTGTCATCCATTTGCATGATGTCAACTCCAAGCCATCGAGCTTCCAAGATGATACCTATAAGCCAGTGGTTGGCACCTTGAAAACCTGTGCCACCTATCCCCAACAAAACAGATCACTGTCTTCTCAGAGCTATAGCCCAGCACGGATATCTGGTATCCGTACAGTGAACACGGTGGAATCGCTGAGCTATGCCATGCCTACTGAACACAAGTCCCAGACATACACAAATGGATTCAATACTGGTGACATTAGAGACTGCTTAGAATATGCCGATGAGGAGGCTCCTCAGACCTGGTTGAACAATGATAAAAATCAAGGCAGAAGCACAGTTTGCCCAATGTATTCCATTCAGCAGAACCGCTGTAAGAAGGAGAACTGCTCCTTTTATGGTCGTCCTGAGACTGAAAATTACTGTTCATACTGCTACAAAGAAGAGTTAAAGCGCAGGGAGAGGGAAAGCAAGGGACACAGGCATTGAGGATTCTTCCCTGACTACTTAGTTTTACCATTTTCTTACTTACAAAGTAAACAGTGTTGAATTTCAGTAAAAGGAATCCGTAAGGAAAGAATAAAGGATTGATGAGTAAATAGTGTCTAGCTTTTCGCTTTTCCGGGGCAATGAGGAAATAATAGGATTAATTTATCATAAAAAAGAAAATATTATTTTCCATTTTGTCAGTGTCTTTTTTACATATACTGGTAAGCTGAAGGGTTGTTTACGCCTTTGTCAGTGCTGTGTATATGTTTGGTCAAAAATTTACTAATGGTGCCTGAATTTACACTGACATCACTCAGGTAGTAGAATGATAAGGGAAAGTCCTAATACCGGAGATATGGTGTTGTAGTGGGGTAGTATCTGCCTTGTAGACCTTTGAAATTCTACAGCTATTACAGGAGTATTTTTTCCTTAGTAAAGCCTAAATTTTTCATACCTTTTTTTTTCAGTAGGGTACTGATTTTGCGTACTGCACATTTTTAACATGGCAGCACATTGCATTACTACTAATGTTTGTACTCACTTCAGTCTGAAATTGAATGAATCTAGGAAAATGGAAGTGAAAGGACTGAATTCATGAAGTCTGTAGCTCTTCCTAATTTCAAGTTCTTACCAGTTATTTCTAAGTTTCCATAAAAAAAGTAGATATGAGCCACTTTTACTTGTACTTTATTTTTGAACAGGTTTTATATAAAAAGTACATTATTAGCAAGTCTTCACATAACAAAAAATCCACATAGTATAGTTTTGGGTACCTGAGTTTCAGTAGTATGTTCATTGACATTAAAATTGAGAGAAATGTTAAAATAAAATTCAAATATTAAAGCTTTATTAGATCTGGAAATTTTGATGACTAGATAGAAAATTTAGGATCATTTTAGCGCTGAATGAACTGCTTGTCAAAACAAATGTATTGCATCAATTGATTCCCTTGGCCACTGCATGAGTTTAATCATTTATTTATTGATTCCTTTTTCAACATTATGAAGTGATATTTATTGCAAACATAACTACTTCTGAGCCTTTCTTGAAGACTGTTGGCTCCACCTATTTTTGAGTCTTCTCCTAGAGTGAGTTATGTACCTACCAGGGAGGTTCCAAGACAGCTAGAAAATACCTCCAGCATGAATGGCAACTCCTAGCACTGACTTGCACAAGTTTGATATCCAATTATTTACGTATTTTCAATACATTTGCTCATACAAACATTTCTGTAAAGCAGACCCTGCAAATACTGTGAAAGTAGATGTAAGACCTTAGGAAGCTTTCTTGAATATAGTATTTGCTGGTTTGCACCCCTCCACCACCAACTGGCATCGTATAGAAAGATCTTTAGTGTTGTTACACTTGCGAGCACTGGTTCATTTACTGTCTACACATTTTTTGGGGGGGGGGGGGAAGAGCTCATTATCCACAAGTAGGTGAAGTACTGCCTTCAGGACCGCTTACTCTGCCAGCTAAAGGTACGGAACACGAGTTCTGCCTTACTCAATACGGAATAGCACTTTTCTAGCCAGCACAGGAAAGATTCTTTGTCAAAGAGTCTTTGTTTCTGATTCTTTTCTGCTGTACCCAAATTTTACTCTTGGCATGGGTGTCACCATTCACTTGCATACTCTATTTAGCCTTGAAACCAAGCTTAAAGTAGCCTCTGAAACACAATACACAAACTTAGCTGTTAGCTGATCTGTACTGGCTCTCTGGAAAAGTACCTAAACTTTTGCTGAGGTCCCACTGAAACTGGAGGAACTGAGCACATACTTAAAATTGCCCATATCTTTAGGTTTTCTGCTGAATGAGAGGTTTAAAGAATAGTTAAAATCACACCTACAGTGGCTAAAGTCATAGTCTTTGCCATGTTAGCTGTTCCATGAATCCAGACCTGTGCTTTGTATTTCTTGCTCTATACTGAGCGTACTCTGAATGTTACTGAATTTGCATTCCTCCATAAAAGGGGAAGACTGGTATGTGTAATAAGAGGTTCAAATTCCATGTGACTTCTATCCTTAAGGTAAGAACATTCTAAAACCTGTGTCTCCATTTGTGTACACTGGTAAGCAGTGTCCTTTTTTGGTTAACTGTTGTGGTTACATGTAAATTTTAATTGCCAAAGAAATCTGTGATTGCAGATTATGCTAAAACAAGCCAGATCATATTAAAACAAATCAAATATCATACTTCATTGTAGTTATTGCTGAGACTGAGAAAACTGGCAGGATGAAGCTTCATGAAAAAAGAAACAAATATTTAAGACTCCTTAGAGCGTTAGAGTAGCAGTAGTAGTTGATACTCTGAGAATTGCCTCTGTGTCAAGTTGTGCTTAAGAAATACTACATAAGCAGCAAACTCTACCAGCCTGTGCATTTAAGTCAGTTGTATCCTTTCTGGATTGCTCATTTTAAAGTGTCTGTTATATGAAATGCTGATAGAACACATTTTAATTTGGGCTGTCTCCTTAGAATCTATTCCTTCGTATGTCTTAGAATAATTTTCTTATTATTGCAGTGTTCCTTTAGAATTCTCTTCAAATATCCCACTGTTTTCTTTTTCCTTAACATTTGATATTGAAAAGAAGTTGCCAGCCTACAATGCAATTTTCCAGTTAAAATCTACTCGTCTCTTCCTAGTAGTTGTCTTTTTCTGGATAAGCAATGCTGTGATTTTTTTTTTTCCTGAGCTGTTTGAGGCAGTTGTCTAAAGGAGATACCATTGTTAATACTAAACAGTTCAAACATGCAGAAGCAGTACCTCCTCCCTGAAGAAGTGATTGTCTTATTAAAAGAAGAATCTACCTATAAACGGAAATTTTCTACCTATTTTTTCCAGCGAGAATTCCCAACTGCTTGTGAGTTGCATTCACTATCACTGAAAGAAATTGCATCATTCTTTAACTAGATGTGAGAGGGGATAATCTTCAAAAGTATTTTTCTCTTGCACTAAATGGCTAACCTTTGACTACTCTTTCGGTTTATTTTTCCTTACATTCAAACCTCATGTAGCCCACAGGCCAGCAAGTCCTTTTTGCTGTACCTGACTTGCCCTCACTTTACCTTCCAGAGCTTGTTAGAGTTACTGCTTAGTCCCACCTGTACAGAGATCAGTTTGGGTTTTGGAGGACACTATTCATTTCTTCTTTTAGCTCATGGCTGCAATACATATGCATATTTTGCATTTGCATGTGCAGTTTCCCCCCTCTCTCCTTGACAATGATTCAGCAATTATCACTGTTGTCCAGATTTCAAAAGTACACTAAATCTTGGGTAAGCTACACCTCCCCAGAATAGATCCAAAATCACCACAACATATTTAGGTTGGAGGAAGCTGGAAGTTTTTTAATGTGTGAATGTACAATTTTTCTAATTTAAAAAAGGCTTAAACATCTTACACAATTTTTTTACTTTGTTCATGAGCTCTTATACAAAGGTCTGTTCGTAGCAGAGGATGCCTGTTAATGGGTTTCAGTCACACTTTATATTAAAGTTCCATTTAAAATGCTTTATAAAGATTTAATAAACTATTGCTAGACTTTACAAATATTTTTTCAGACGTGGGTATCTGTTGTAGCATATGGTTAACAAGCAGCTCATTCAGAAGAAGGTGATGTAGACTATCAAAAGTAACTCCAGATATTTTTTATTTTAAAACAATTGCTTAACCTTGTTATTACGGTTCATTAAGCTTTATAAACGCGCTGGAAGTTTAGCGTGTGACCCAGTTTTCTTTAGCAATTAGTTCCTTCTTCCTAAGTCAAACATAACATTAAGGGGATCGGTGAAAGAAAGATGCTGTACTTTTGTGTTGCTTATTTCATAAGAAGTCTAAATAGGCCAAGTGAAGTCGTCAGTCGTCTTCTCTAAAACTGCAAAATTCATGATGTGAGCAGTATTACCTGATACAGAAAGCACTGAGACACTTGATGTGGATTTGCGCACGATTCGACTGCAGATCAAAGCAGTCTGCTGAGGCAATATCAGTCCTTGTACATATAGGCATATTCAGGGTAATCTACTTCTCGTGTGATGAATGTGTAGATATGAAAAAATGCACAGCACAGATCTGACAAAATACTGCCCTCTAACGCTATGATTCTGCAAACAGTTACACTGGTGCTCAACTTCACCAATGTGAATAGTCTCCCTGACATCAAGGAGACTGCTTATTTTCTGAAACTATGTTAAGAAAAAGCACGAAGGTTTGTGGGATCAAAGCCTGAGCCTTTAGACAGTGTTTGTTCCCCTCAGGCTGCCTGACGTTACACTTCCAGTGACAGAATTGATAAGAATTTTGCCTGAGGAGTAGAGGGAAGCCTTGGGCCTCTTTGGGCTAAATCTACTGTCCTCTGAAATCTGCGGACAGAACCCTGTTTGTAGTGGGGGCCTTAAATCAGGTTCTTCATGGACACACAAAATACTTGCAGGCTGGACATGAAAGTAAAGTACGAGCTAGTAAGGCAGTAAGGTCTTCATAACACTGGGAATGTTTTGCACAGATAAAAACCCATATGTTAATAGAAACCACAATAGTCTCAAATAAACATAGGTCCAGAGAAGCAAAATAACTGATGCTGATTGTAGGTGGCTTTTCAGCTTAGTGTATTTAAGTCTCTGTCAGTGTATTTGGAGAGTATTTGTTTTAGGGTATGGCAGCTTATGTAGAGGATCACTAAACAGCATATAGCATAGGATTTAAATTATTTCAGCAACAGACGCTAGTATCTATTTTTCATTTGCACAGTCGTTTCCAGTGTATATGACTAAAATACTATATTGTTAAAATGAGAAAACAACAGAAAGGTGTTTGTAAGTATGTTCTGTTTGTAGACTTAAGGCTGTATTATGTTGGAATTTTACAAGCCAAGTTCAAATTGTAATATAGAAATTATTTTTATATTATTTTCAAAATATGCTATAGAGCAATATTTTGCGCCTTTATTATAAACAGGGTCATCATTTTAGCAGGTTACCTTCAGAAATGCTGGTAGAAATTAACCATGAGAAGAAAGCTTTGTAAATGTACTTGTTTCTAACTGCTCTGTCAGTTGTGCACATCTATATCTAATGTGAGTTGAATATACAACTTTTTTTTTTTTTTTTAATTGAAAAGCTTTAATTTTTTCTTTGTATATTTTGGTACAACACTATCCCTCTCTATTTAATTCTACTCTTTCTTCCAGTCCCTACCAATAGCCACTTTTATAAGCAGCATCTGAATAATTATTCATCTGGAAAATTTTCTTACCAAATGAAACATTTCTGCATAGATATTGATTGACTTGGGAGATTCATAATACACCCTGAATTCATTGGAGTAGGATTACTTTGCTCTTTAAAATACCAGAATCAGAGAAGTATTATTCTTCCACAATTAACCCATACAACCATTTAGCATCTCTGGGGAGAAAATCACTCTAGATTGTAACAATGTTATTCTCTAATTGGCAGATACATTGTGTCTTAATATACATTTAAATGTGCATTAACTTCTTGCAGATTAAAATGTTCACGCTTTATTTCTTCATAGTTCTTTGTACTGTACATGCCAATTACTTATGGACTGTGCAAAAAAGACTTTGCAAAAAGTAATGCATATTGTGAGTTGGAAGTCAGTGTAGTTCTTAAAATTCCGTAACTTCTGTGGCTTAGTTTTGTTTGTTTAAGAATTACTAATAAGATATGTACTGAAACCAAAATTTTCAAATCTGGATGCCTAATGTTAAGATTCTGCACCTAGGCTTTTCCTAATGAATAGACTGGTGTTAAGATGTACTGAACATCAGTTCCTGGTGAAGCAAAAGCTGTTTCTTGGTTTCAGAAAGTCAAGTGAGCGTTACTCCAACACATATTCAGAGCTTTTCTTTACTGGTCTACACTTCAGTCAATGGAATTTACATTATCTCCTTAGCAATTTTCCATGTGTGAATAAATTCGTAAAGTGATTGCTTGAACATGGAAAGACTTGCCTTGTACCAAAAGACCATATAATTGTCCATTTAACTGTTGTATTTTTAATGGGGGCTAGTGTGTTCCACTGCTTTGGTGGGAGGATATAAGACCTTATTTTCTTGGATATCACTATCACTCTATTCTGTTTGGTTTTCCTCTCAAGTGAATATGCTGTCATGATTGCTGTTTTATCTCCCATTACCTGAATGCATGTACTGTACCAAGAGAATTGAAATGGCTGATGCACATTTGCACTGTGGAACATGTGATATGGGTAAAAGCCACCATGCTCCAAACAGCCTTAAAATTACGACTCTCTGGGGACTGAGAGTCACTTAGCTGGATGCAGCCTCTGTCCCACTTCCTCATTTAACCATGACTGTAAAGCACTCTAGCCTGCTGTAGTCTATGTAGCTGTATGCATATTCGTATGATTAACCTGTAATCTTAAAGTTTTCTTTTAACAATTGGAATTCTTTGATACATGTCACTGTGTCAGGAATCCTTAGTCAAAAGAGGAGACAGGAATAAAAACTGAGAAATAACAGTAGCTAGTAGAGCAACTATGGCACCAAAATACTAAAAAACTATGGAAAATTATTAAGATCTGTCAAAAACTTTTTCCTGTCAAGAAGTTTTGTGGGTCTTCCTGTATTCTGGGAGAAGAGAGAAGTGTCGTTTGGCTAATCATCTCTGCATCTAGTGTAGTCTCTTAAATTTGTTGCAGAGGCTTGCTGCTGCGGAATAAGGGAGAGAAAAACAGCAGGTTGTTTCTTTTAAATAAAGAAAATTCCACTCTAGTGGCAGAATCATCCCAGATTGCAAAAATATGATCCAATGTTAGAACTAAACAGTGCCTAATTCCTGTGTGTGAGCTGTGTATTTCATTTTGCCCCGTTAAAATGGTGGATTTAAAAAAAAAATGGGGGGGGGAGGAGAAGAAGTTTAAAGAATAAGCTCGTATGATAGTGACCTAGTTCTTTCTTTGTTCACATGCAAAATCACCATACACATGAAAATGGGATTACACCGGAGTAGCACTTTCCCTCTCAGGCAAGCTGAGAGGTAAAAGCCACCTTTTTTGGTAAATTCCATGTAGCTGCTTTGCCACAGGAGAAAATTAGAACCTCTCACACAGAAACTTCACCTGATAAAGCCTGACAATATGTTGGGAGCCTGAGAGCCATGGCCAGCCTAGCCAAAAGCAAAGCAAGTCTGGTCACTCTTGCTTTTAAAACAGATGCGGTTCATTGTGGCCCATGGTGTCTGAACACTGTCTTTGCTGCAAAGATGAAGTGGAACACTGCCTTGTTGTCACTTGCCTCCAGGTTTAAGTTACACAAAGCCTCTTCCCCATGCTTTGGTTAAAATATGCAGGAGATGTAGCTGCAAAATATGGCATCTCAGGCTGAGAGAATGCCCTACATCTCCTTTTAACGGGCTTGCAATCAGGTATGAATTGAAACACAGCCATGTGGGCGTGATAGAAGCGCTCTCATCTCTAAACTTTGCAAATTGTGTGCACTTACATTTTAATACTAACAGAAATTAAACAATGATTTTATTATTTGCTCATTTGTACTGTAAATATGGTCTTTGTATACTGCACACAGTCATGTACAGCACAAAAAATGCTTTTCCCTTGGAGCCGCTCAAAGAGCTTTTCATGCACACGATAGCAATCTCTGTTCATTCACCATAAGCCAAGGAGAACAAACAGGACTTAAGCCTACATTAAGTAATGAATGGAATTAACCACACAGACCCTAGCAGCTAGGAGTTCCCAACCACTGTATCCCATGCTAGCTTTGACAGTTTTGTATAAAACTCTATCCCAATGATCTAGATTAAGTTTTTGCTCTTCCCTGGGGAGGAGCAATAACTTCTGTGTCTTTTCCAAGCCCATTGCTCTTACTCTGCTAACTCCTTGTTGCATTTGTAGTGTGCCAGTCTTATCATGATTCAGGTTTGAAACAGTTCTTCAAATCTGCGTAGAGCTCTTATTTTCTTATTGGAATCTATCTAGAGCTTTATTTTGCATTCAATTTTAAGATGTAAAATACTGTTACAAACTTTTCATAATACCTTGCAGTTCACTGTTGTGTGGCTGAAAGACTTTGTTCTCCTTGGAAGTCCTTGTTCTTCCTCAGATTCTTGTGACTAATAGTTTTGTATGGAAAAAGTTGAATGAAACATTGGAAATTTCGATGCTGTTTACACATATTTCAGCTATTTGGTTTACTTGATCTTTTTTGTTACACAATTTAGTGTTGTTAAAGTCCAGTGCATCTCAGATACAGGCAAATTTTGAAGGACAGCCTGAAAGGTATACCACACAAAAAGGCATATATAGCTAATTCATCATAACTCTACTATTACACTGGTATATGCCCTCCCTAGCTGGTTCATACCTGTTTTTTTGCTATTGCTAATGTTTTTCCTTCCATCTTCTACTTCCTTGGACAAATTCTAAAGCTCTTTGTCCTCAAAGCCTGTGTTAGATTTTGCAGAAGATTTGGCTTTGTCAGTTCAGTTTGCATATAAATAGGTTGTCTCCCCAAACAATAACTAAACAGAGTCTTAGTTTATAGAGGTTCATTACTCATTAACTGAGTGTCTCTGTTCAAGTATAACCAAAGCTAATTATACAAAGTTTAAAAAATGAGGACAGGCAATGTGACTTTCTAATAACCAAGCAAACTCAGTATTTTTAAAACCGTAGAAATATACAATAAATGTATTTGTACTTGAAGTCCGTATTTCAAAGAACGATAGTAATTGGCCCTCACCAAGGCTTAAGTAAATGTTAACAAGGAATAAAGCAAGTCTCACTGATTTTTGTTGGCTAAGAATTCAACTTCTTGGTAGTCATACCATCCTCCTCCTTTTTCAGAATCTGTGTGGGCATTTCTTGCTGTCTCCTATAAATTTATACTATTTTAGCAAAGATTGATTTACGATTTCAATAAACACTATAATAGATATTTCAGAACTATATTTAAAGCTGAAATGACTTTTCAGGTTTCTCTGTGTTTGACCATTTTCATGCAGAGCTTTTATCCTATGTGAAAGGAGTGAATTTACCTTTTCCCTTTCCCTTCCCTATTAAGAGTTTAAAGATGCGATTGGTTACAGACACTTTCATCTGCATAGTTGATCATTTTTAAGCTGACTGCCATATCATATTTAAATCCATTGTTCAAAAGAAACAGGAGCATTAGTGTTAAAGGATAATGAGTATTTTTTGTTGTGAAGAGTGTGAGTTCTTAAGAATCTTTTCTACATGCAGTTTTCATTCAAATTCAATTTAAATGTCATTTTTAATCTGATCCATACTTTGACAAAGATGATGCATAAGAGCTGTTTTTAGCAGTTGGATTGTTACTTTGTAACGTATTAAAGCACTAAACCAATTTTTGCAATAGGTAGTAAAACTTGCTTTTGTTTCAAAAACTTCCAGTTATAACTGTCGCACTTTTTATAGCAGAACTGTATTTAATTTCTTTCTTTTATGAAAGATTACTCAAAGTAACTGATAGCTCTGTAATCTGTGTGAATTGGCTTCTCCATTATTTGAAACTCAGAGAAGCTATAATGCCTATTCAATAAAATTAACTTATTTCTAAAGTATCTGTTTGCCTGAATTTCTGTTTGTGCTTTTTGTGTACTCCCCTCAGGATAATGCTGAGGAAACACTGAAACCTAGAAGAGCAACAAGGGGCAAGGGGCATCCCACAAACTGGGGAGGGGGTTCATCACAAGCTTCAGTTCTGCTGCCATAAAGCTCACTTAGTTTGATTTCAAGAGTAATTTGCTTAAATGGGCCAACTCTGACAATCTGTGGCAAAAGCCAGGAATCCGGCACTGCCAGGCCTGTTCAGCTGTCATTTCTGCAGAGCACCCCTGTTTCCTGGGATCCAAAGACAAAAGGCCTCTCCATGCAAGGATGGGCAGTGCTGCCACACCACTGCGATGTTGTAGTACAGGCTGGCCTGTGATTGTTGCTGTTACTGTCCTCAGGAAGTCTATGCCTACATCTAATCAGCTGTCAGACAGGGTATTTGTCAAACAACTATTTTTGAACTGGCACGTTTCTTTAGAGAGACCCCAAGTGCTGAAGAAGTCATCTTAACATGGGATAAGTTGTTCCAACAGTTAATTAACCATTTAAAAAAAAAAACGAAAACTTTTCTAACCTGACTTTACTTAACTCTGGTTTCTGCCTTTGCATCTCATTTCACTTCTGTCTAATTGAGGAGCTGTCTGTTGCCCTTGAATTGCTTGTACCCTCTGGTGGTGACATCCCCTAACATTCTTGTGAAGGCGGATCATTCTTTCCAAGGTTATTTCAAAGGCTTATTTGCAGTTCCTGGAATATAATCTTTTGCATGCCTGTGCTTCAAGTCTCCTCCAGCCTTTTTATCATCTCCCTTGATCAGCAGCTACCTAAATTAGGCTGAAAGGTTTTTGTGAAATACACGCCAGCTACAACAAAAAGTAATTCAGGCAGAGTCTGCTGCAGACTGTGTTAGACAGCCTCTCTCCTGAATTAGTCTCTGATGCTGTATAAGAATTGGTAATGTCTGCATTTCAGCATAAGTTTATTTACAAATTGACACTATTGTGTATTTATTCACAAAGATGCCTTTGGTTTTTCTAGCCATAAGATGTACATTTTACACTTGCAAACACTATCTTTCTGCACAGGAAAATGTCACTGTTCGCTCAGGATGGTCACAAAACCATCTGAACAGAAAAGTGACGTGCCTCCATGCTGTGCAGAGTAATACTGAATTTACTTTCTTCATTCTACAGCAAATCATCTTCAGGATGCCTATGAAGGTTGAAAACCATTGGAGTGATTGGAATGAAAGCAAGGCAGACGCAAGCATTCATACCTGTTATGCAAGATTCAACAGCATGTAAGTCATGGTATATCGAAGTTATTTTGAAATGTAAAACACCACACATTAAACTTCATCTGCCAATTGTAATAAAAACCCAACCTGATCATTGAATTGGAGTGAGTAGGAAGAGGCTGAGCACATGGCAGTGGTTAGTGTAGGACCCAGTTATTAACACATTTTAATTAGTAGGTGTGTGAGTCTATTTACCATAGGTAGATCGAAGAAAGCTGCCTGCATAAGGCCCTGCCCATGTAAGATGTGTCCAGATATTTTAGCTGGAACAGAATCCTGCTAAGGAGGAAAGCGGCCATCCTGTGTTCATGCCAGCTCCGTGCCATGTGTCTCTGTGAGATACCCACAGATGTTCAGGGCAGTGGCTGTTGTTAGGTACTTGTCACCTGAGAGTTAGATGAACTCGCTGAGCTTATTTGCCATGTGACAGTTAAAACTATGCCTGTTTGATGGCCTTTGAGGCCTTTGTTATGCCTCTGGCTTAGATCTGGACAGTCAAGAGGGAGCTGTGTATCTTTATAACTGCTGAAACCTGTACTGCAGCCAGTCCGCTTTGCCTTTGGCTTCTGCTGTTCATACAGTGACTTTGTCTTTTGATGAAATTATATGAGAAGCCAGGATCTCATTAACTGTAGCATAAATATCTCATGAATGTAGGCTTCCAAGATTTGTGGAGAGTGCTGTTGTAACATTTTATGATCAAAAGTAATTGAAAGCAAATGCAAAATACAAATGCTTCAGCATCACTTTTACTGTATAATGCTTCGTATCATTAAAATGTGGCTAGCAACAAATAGTTCAAATGATCATTACTCTGCCACATCTGCAAACCTTTTTAAAAATAGAAATACTATTCATTATAAAAGACACTCTATAGCATGTCCTTATTTTTCCAGTTGTTTTATTATTCATGGGAGATACCATTTACCTCCCTGAGCTTAGAAATACACAGATCCTCATCCAGGAGGCTTGCATAGAGGTTCTGTGTAGAGACACAGGCATTTTAAGGACTTGATGAAGGTGCTATGTAAACTAGCTGTGATTTTTCCCTTACTTCATAACTTCATGCACAGAACTGGGCAGAGCCTGTGCCAGTTGCTCTCAGGTCCCATCCAGCCCCTCCCAAAGCCAGATCACAACGTGCAGAGAAGCTGGGAGCCTTAGCAGGGCTGAGAGCTATACAAAAACACAGCCTGTACAGCTGCAGTTTAAGGCTGGGCGTTCAGCTGTGCCTTCAACAGTAACAGTTAAGTGGTGAAGCACTGTCTCTTGAAACGCTCCCCATCTCCTAGCCAATGCCATGTAACATACAATTTTTACAGTGACTTGTAGTATATTTTTACTCATGAAATGTAACCCTTCCTTTTTAGTACTCCTTAATCATAGCAATTTTGTAGAGAATAGCAAATTTTCCATCCTTGGACTTAAAGCTTGATTTATTTTTTTTTTCCCTTATTACTTTTGGCATTAATTATCCCTTCTAAAAATAGACAGGTGGACTCCAAAAATATCCAGTGAAGCCTTAATAGAAGGTTTCTTACAGGGAAGCCAACAGCCAGGCCTGATTTATTCACCCAGTCTTGCTGTTTGTGCGGTCCCACCCTCCACAAGGTTCCTGTTTCCTGGGTTATTCAGAGCAGCCGCTTGCGAGGGCGCGGCAAGGGGAAGCCAACCCTCACCCACTCTTCAGGGAAAAATTCAAACCCTGGGGAGTGCTGTGGCTGCTTTCAAACCCTCAGCCCCGGAGAGCGGCTCCTCTCCTGCAGGGAGGAGGGTGGATGTATGTCATTTCTTTTGAGGGATCTGCCACCCAGCTGTGCCTTCTGCAGCCAGCCCACGCCTGCCGCCAGGGTGCGTGGGCATCTCCCTCGGCTCTGGCCTTGTGCGCGGCTGGCACGGGTCGAGGCAGCAGTGGAGGGGGGACCGGCAATCCTGAGCAAAACTTGCTTCTGCCTTCTTCCTGCCAGGTCATCCTATTCCTCCCAGCAGGCCGCGAGCAGCAGTTTTACGCCAGCCCCAGAGCAGGAAAGCTTGGCATTTGTTTTACAACTCCTATAATCAACAAAAAGGTTGCATGTTAAACCAAACCTGCAAGGCCTTGCAACTCTGTGGGACCTTGTCTGTAGTATCACAGGGTTTGAGATAATTCTCATCACAGTGATAGAAGCTACAGGAGGAAACAGAGCAAGTGCACTCGTGTCGGGCCTGATCTCTGTTGTGGCGAAGGAGTTCTCCATGCCACCCAGCTGTGGGGCCAGCAATTTAGAAAGGTGCCCCTCTCATTACTCCCCTCTGGGAAGATCACAGTTGCAATGTTGAGGTTTTGACATATGTGAGCTTCCAAATAAGGCATTTTGTGAGTCCCAAACTGATGTCTCTTTTGCAGAGGGTGGGGCATGAGGCTTTAGAAAAAAAATTGCAGGGGCTTTGAAGTGCAAAGCTTTGAAGTTTAAAAAGGCTGGCAAATTCCTGTTGCAGTTCGCTGTCTGTGGAAAATCTGGAAGGTAAGACTTTTAACCAAAGAGACTGGATAACATATTTAAAAGTAACAGACTGGGGAAGTGTGGCTTTCATGTTTTAACTGTTTATGCAGTGGTGAGAAAGGTTAAAAAAAAATAAAAAATAAATGTGCACCAAGCAATATCGTCAGCCTGCATCTTGTCTCTCTCCCACTCCCAGGCTTTGAGTGTGTTCAGATCGCTGACGTAAAATGCATGTGTGGTGGAAGAGGGAGGGAGGAATTTCTCTCTTCCCGTTGCTATTGTGTTTTGTGTCTGTTCAGTTTGTCTCCAGGATCAGAGAAATGAGTCAGAAAGTTATTTCCACAATAGGAGAGCATGGGAAAACACAAACACTGGTCTCTTAAAGACACACAGTCCTGTTTATTACACACTGGCATCCCTTACCTTCTGTTCTGTTGAATACGCTACCATGTGAGCTCTCTTACACCTTCCTCTAGACACCCCCCCCCCCTTCTGGATTTTGCACTTTATGCCTTTCTTTTTCTCTCTAGAAAATGACATAAAATTGCCCTACGCTATACTGCTTTCTCATTTTTTCTAAAACTTATCTTCACCCCTTTTACCTCACCTTCCCCATGTATTGCACCTTTCATCTCTGTTTCCCACATTTTTTCATCCCATTCCTCTTACTATACTTCCACATTCCTGAAACTCTGCATCCAGCACTATCTTTCCTATCCTTCATCTGGGCTTTTTTTTCTCAAAATGATGTTGTCTAATTGACCAGCTCGGTATATCGCACCTCCCCTCTGGGAGGCATCCCAGTCATAGAATCATATCATCATCTACATTGGAAAATACCTTCTTCAAGCTCATCAAGTCCAACCATTAATGCTGCTCTAGATGTCCACTGCTAATGGGAATTGGGAAGAACACTTGGGCTAGCTCTGAGCAGGCCAACTTGGGCAGTAAAAGCCTTTGCGACCCTTTAGAATCTACCTTACAAGTGCAGCAGGCTCAGACCTGCTGTGGTGTGCTCCAGCAGACGTGTTTGTCCAGTGACGCAGAGAAGAAACGTCAGCTCTGCAGAGACTTGCCAGCAGCAGCGTCTCAGAGCTTCTCTTAGCCCAGCCCCTGCTGCCAACCCCTCTTTTCCTGTTGAACATTTGTTTTTCAGCCAGTGGAAGCCAGAGATTAAATCTAACTCCTGCCAGTGCCAACCAGGTAGGACAGGTTGATCCTTTATTTACCATTATGATGAGGCAGCAGTTATACTCCAGAGCTCTCTTCTCTTGGTGAGGTAGAGTTACTCCTAAGCGCAATGTCTAGGTTTTGTTAGCAGACCTCCTGGGTCTGTTCTCGCCTAAATCCTAATTTTTTATTTTTTTATTTTATTTTCCTTCCAGACTTGTTTAATGTAACCTTGTTCTTTGAACTGCCCAAGGCACAAAGCTGGCTCCCAAAGTTAGTGTTCATTCATGCTTCCTTCTTCCCCTTTTGCTGCTCAGATGTCTGGGCATCCAGACTTCCATCCCTTGTCTGATGCATGCATGGATTGAGGAATCTATTCAAATGATCCTTCCCTCTCTATACACTTAGCTGCACCAGTAACACATTGTAGCTAGCTAGACATGTGTGCTTGCCTGCTTGAATTACTGTTTGACTTAGCTCCTTTCTCTACTGCTCTTAGAAAAGATGATGCCAGTCTATTGTCATCTTTGAAGATGCTGCCAGGCTTGCTTGCTCTGCAGTTCTTAGGAACTCCCATGCATATTCTGTGCTGTATGAGCCTTTCTGGTCAGCTGCTAGAAACACTCAGCTTGTCTCATTGTCCTCATCTCTTTTTTTTTTTACTTCAAACTTCATCTTCTCTTGCTTTGCTCTCTGTTTGTATCAACTGTTTATGTCACTTTCATCTCTTGCAGTCAACTAGCAAAGCATGCCATGGGTGTGGTTCCTGAAAAATCCAGGGAATGAAACTTTAAGGTGGACTTAAGCCAGAAATGATACACAGGTAAATGTAAATAGGAAAATCTCACCCTAATTCTATCAGTATTATCTCTTCCCTTCTGAACTGATAAACTGCTGCCACGTCTATGAACATTTAACAGCAAATGCTGAGCCACAGGCAAGACAGAAACTCGTACATTTAGCAACCCGAGAGAAGTTTCTCTTGCAGGTGAGAATGTGTTAACATGCATTTCAGAGTGTGGGTGTCTGGGTGGGGAGGCACATAACATTACAGTACCAAGGCAACAGCGTCATACTTAAAGGGCATATCCTTTTAGAAGGATCTGATTCTCTTTTCATTCTTCTAGAAAGTTTAGAAGACTGCTCTTCTGTTATCAAACTTGAGGCAAATCCTTCATGTAGGAAGACTTCAGAAATACTACTCTTCAGGGCCCATATTCTCAAACAGTGCCTAGAAGTGTTGTGTAACGTATACTTTCAAGAAACTTTAGACTCATTCTTTCACAGAAAAGAGGAGCTAGAGCCTGTATCAACTTCCTCCAGCATCAGTGAAAAAAGACCCTCGGTCACCACCCCACCCCCTATTACAGTAATTCAGATACAGCAAGTGGCTGAAAAACTGGGTAGCAGCAGAGGCTTGACATGTCACACCCTTTCTGTAGGAACAAACTAGCAAAAAGCAACTGGACTTCTAAAGCAGCTGCCTAGCTTGTCTGTTCAAGAGCAAAAACTGGACAAAGAATTGTGACTGGGGTGAGACGACATCCTAGAAAGCGTTAAAAGAAAGACTTCTGGGGATCCATGTTAGTTACTTCAGGGGATCTGAAATAGACTAAGTTCCAACAGGCAGACTGATAACAAGATCTGCAAGGGAACTTCAGCTCACCCAGGTATTAGAGAGTTTACCAGGATTTTTGCCTATGGATTTTCACAACCTGAATGCTTCAAAGTCCTCTGCCTGCTTATGACACAGACATTGAGAATAAGCAGTGAGAGGCCACATCAAGTTAATGTTAGTAGAAGAAAATGAAAGAAACCTGTGGTTTTCTGCTAGACAGAAATATTTTGTCTTCTGTTCCAGTGAGGGTCCACTAATAAAGGGTCAGAGCTATCAACTGCATGAGCAAAGAGTATGTTATTCTCAGATAATGAATGAGCCCTCAAACATTGCATTAATATAGTTGAGCATTTATGTGATTTATCCTCCCTGTAAGTTATAAAATAGCAGTTGATCATAGACACATACAGATGTACAAGATAACTGGCGCAAGGTCAGAGATAATGAATAACACTGACAGTTCAACACTGTAATGAATATGTGGGGAAACCTTCTATGACAGCTCTCCAGGTTATTTGCACTGAACAGTTTTCATGACCCCTGCACAAGAAAATGTACTAATTTCAAAATAATTCCTACAGTTGCCCCTAGCTTAGTAAGGCTCTTTTAGCTTTCATCTTACAACAGTACTCCACTGTTGTAAACTCTTTTTTCTATCAGTTATAATGTTCTATAGACAGATAATCATTACAGGGCACAACACAGTTTTCCTGGGGTTGTGGTGTTACTGGCAGAGGAGTATAAAGGCATACAGCTGCCATTGCCTCATGTCTTCAAGAAAGTCACTCAAATCTCTCGTTTCAATTCTGTCATCTTTAAAATTAGGAAAGAACATTTCAGGGAGCTGTGAGATTAAATTACTGTTTTGATAGGACATTGCCACTTGCAGAGATGACACCAGAAATTTGCAAAGAGCTGAGCTTTGAAAAAAAAGACGGTTGACTCTGACCTTTAAGTCATGCATATTAATCCCATAACCATCGTATAACAAAAAACACAGAATATACCCGCTTAGAGAAGGGGATGTCACTATCCAAGTATAAAATAGTAGGTAAAGCAGAGGTAAAACAAACATCACAGAAACTTTCTCTCAATGATTACAAAAATCCACTTAAACAATAGCACTGGGTGAAATTTAAGGAAAGATATCAAATAAAATATCAATGAGCAGCAGGAACATTAGCAAGTGATGCTCTTTAACTGATGCACAGAGAAGGAAATTAAGAGAAAATAAATATTTCATAGTTACAAGTTTTATTTTGGAAAATAAATGTCCCTAACCATGCATACAAGTTAAGACAGTATTTTACAGTTGTTAATTTTCTTCCTTTTTACATTTTTTTTTTTCCTTTTTTATTGTTGTTGCATAGGACATTATCACAATATATAATCTATGCAGTACAAAATACATACAAAGTTACAGCAGAGCAAGAAAAGATGAACGTATAACTGTACAACTGTAATACTTCAATGTAGTGATCTCAGGAGTTGAAAAGTGACCCACATAAGCATTCACATGCTGCTGATAAAACTACAAGTGAAGATGACACCAGTAACATTACAGTTCACCAAAGCTGCAAGTATATATGTAAACATGTGCACACCTACTGACACACAGATTCTCCATCACCCACCCAGGCATGTCCTTGTGAAAAATCACATGCGCGCGCACACACACCTCCCCCAGAATGCACATAGACACGAGGAACTGCAGCCGTAACCCAGAGATGAAACTCAACCACTAATCTCAAAAAACAGGTTCAAACTTTCCAAACACAATGGTGTTTGGATCTCAGATTTTGGTTCAGACCCATCACTGGTTATAATGAAATGGACACCTCTTTTTGTTCTGTAGACATCTCTTCATTATTTTTTGTGTAGTATATACACACGTAATATACACATATATGCATATTTTTATATATGTGCATATGCTTATATAAATCCATATATATAAATATAGAGAGAGTTTCAAAAAAAACTATACCAGTGGATGAGCTTTTGCATTCTATATTCTGGCTTAAGGGGTAAAGAAGTATAACTTGGTTATTTTCTTCTGTATAACTTTTTTCTATAGCTTTATCCCCAAAAGAGTTAAAATTAGAGACGTTCAGCATACCATTCACTGACATAGACTGTATGTTAGCACCCAGTGCACAGATGGTGTGATGGAGTACAAAAGCACCTGAAAGTCAGTTTGTAAGCATCACCTGATGAAATTAGAAAATCAAACAGCAGTGAAAAGACAAGTTTTAAGTATGCAGAGTTAATTTTCCTTATTCTTTCTTCACAAATGATGTTCCCCAAGATAACAATGCACTTCACACAGTGCAAATTCTAGAACTCATGGTGAAGAACAGGAGAAAAGCGGTTGTGAATGTGAATAGGTTGAGATGGGTAAGATCCTCACCTAGCCTTTTACTGCTTGGCTGCATGAAACAGGGAAAGCACGGAACAGCTGGCTAGAAGGTAATGAGGTTTTAAAGGTACAGAGGCTCTCACAGCTAAAAGTTACTGCAAGGGTTAATGCTGTAAAGAGGGTAGGATACATACAGGAATTAGGTGTTACCGTCAAACAAAGGCTTCTGATGACTTGTCATAAATAAGATACCTTTGCAGTTATGCAATGTAAACAGATACTATGCATATATTATAAAAGCAAGGAACAGCTAATCTGCAGATATAAACAACTCTCACAATAAAATCTAGCTGCCAGGAGTTTACCAGGACTGCTTTCTAAGAAGCAGCATAAAACTGAATTCATGTGGCCATTAATGCACTTTAGACCTTCGCACAGGCTAAGGCTAATGGAAGGGGTGAATGAGTTTCTAAGAGCGCCTTTAGTTTTCGTGGAGTAGTGGTAATGGAATGAAGATTTTAACTTGCACCATTTCCTATGACAAGGTAGTTGAGCTCAACTCTTAAAGACGAAGATAGAATCATGGCTGGAGAAAAACAAACAAGCTTTCAGGGATTTCTTAGTAATAATAAACCTGTTAGTATAATCTAAAATTAAAACAAAATTAGGACAGTATGTGGAGATTCACCTCAACACATTGCACAGGGAAAGGAGGAGGCAGACAGAGAGACGCACATGCCTTCAAATGAAGGACTGTGACGAAATCTGCACCTTGCCAGAGCTGTATTTCCTGAGTGTGCAGTGGTTGTTGCTATGGCAGGAGTCTGCTTTAGGTTACACCACTGGGTGAAACAACAAAAGGGTAAAAATCTGAGGTTAGTTTGGATAAGCACTCACATTTCAAAATATAATTTGAACTGGTCAGCCATCGTATCTGCAAAACTCAGGAGGAACCATCATGAGAATGGAGTCTTATGACCTTGCTGGTGGTTCTGCTTCTTATCTAGCAAGACGATAGAAAAACCCAAGCACTCTATTTCCTTATGAAAATATTGAGACATTTTGTTTGCATTCAGTTTTGGAAACTACTAGTGGTTTGGAATTCATAATTTTATCCTAAAACTATCAAGTACTAAACATTTAATGGAGATATTTGAAACTCTAGCTAGGATTTTAAAACACAGTAATTTTACAGTCAGCCTAGCACACTCTTAAGATATTTTCAGATAAGATGTAGGGGAAAAAAAAGTTTTAAAAAATTTCAGAGAATTTCCTGCAAGTATAGCTATGTTGGTTACATATAGTCTCACAGCATTCTCATCAGATGAACCGGCTGAACTAGAAATTTGACTTTGAATCAATTTTTTTTTTTTCTGCTCAAACTTGGACAATTATTAGTAATAGCTAAAGTCACATAGTACTTCTGTCACTCAGAATAGGCTGCCCCATAATATCTAAATCCCATCATCTCAGTACTAATAAAACCCAGTGCAAATATTCTTTCTCCAGGCTATAAAAACAACTTGTTTGCAATGCACTTAATGATTCATGCTAAACAGTGTCCTAAATAAATAGACTGGAATGTTTCCTCCTTTGCTAAAGATTAAATTATACTCTGTTGGAAAAGATGACTTTACAACAAATTGAATTTAGTTTTCCTTTTGATTTTGCTTGGGTTTGTTGTTTGGGTTTTTTTCCCCATATCCCTCTACCAAGAAATGTGTTTACTACCTGTTTGAAAGTGTGTGCACAAGACTCAGCTGACCTGTAGAATTCCTTTAGTTAGAAATCTTAAATGCATTTTTACTAACTATGGCACAAGAGCACTTTTAGCAGTCACAGAAATGATTGGAATGTGAATTCCTGTTACCTGAATTGTATCAAGCTGATAAAATTGTGTATCTCACTAGGTGAGATTAAAAAAAAAAAAAAAAGAAAGAAAAAAAAAAGGGGGGAGGAAATCTATAGAGGCACACAGATCTGGCTTTGACCTAACTCACAGTGGTTAGACTACTCATCACACAAACTCAGCAATATTTCTTGTCTTGCAAAAAAACCTCACAATGTTCTTTCAATTTCTGTTAAATGAAACAGAAGAATTGTGCCTCACATAACTTCCAATTCAAAAGGGGAAAGCTGTGATTTTTATCAAGGTGAAAAAAATACTGAATGCAACTAATAGAATGTGTAGTATTAGGAATAATTAAATATTATGGAAGTACCTATTAAACTACTTGGAAATCTATATTAGCCTCTCACAGTTTATGTATAATATAATAAAAACTTGCAAAATTGGATCAAGGCAAAACAGTAAGTAAGATACAAGTTTATTTGGAATTTGAAGGCATTCACTTCATATCAAATGGCAGGTTTGGCGTAGTTTCTTTTCACCATTCTATACTTAACTGCATTTACACCCTATAGTAAAAACAAGAAAACTCCAGAATCAAAAGGACTTGAACGTATAATGTGCACCATTAGGCCCAGCCAAACCATGGAACTACCAGTGAGGTCTCCAATACATCACAAAGCTCCTGGTCTTTTGCTATATTTACTAACATATAAAACAAAAATCTATCTCCTAGTGCTCTATCTAGTGTCAATTATGTGAAAGTTATTGAAAACTAGCAAAAATTCCCTTTTCATCTTTAAGCAGTTATTCAGAAATGAGAGCATTTTACTTTATGCTGGTATGTGTATTTTTGAGCCATTTGAAGTAGTGCTGAGCTAAAATGTAATTTTATTTTAAAACATAAAAATGCATATTTTATTTTTCTAGTCAGAAAACACCTTACATTTTTTGCTTCTTTTTATCAGTGATCATGCTTGTGATGCAACAGGATATAGAAACTGTCTTAACCAATTTGTCTCGCTGAGAAAGAACTGTACAGTAGGCAAGTACCTTGATAAAAGTTTTGTTGTTTCATTGTTTCAGCTATGCTATTTCTATAGTTCATTTAAAACAAAGAAAACCAACCAACCAACCAAAAATAAAAAGGAAAAAAGGATAAAGAAAATTGTTCAAGTCAGTGTGGTTTGATTTGAATATTCTCTTGGTCCCATACTGAACTGGCAGTGCAGACAGCTTAACAACTTGTCAAGAGTGATGACAGAACACCTCCACGAATCCATACCACCTTGCAATAAAATGTTACCCAGTGTAAATATATTCCCTTATGATTTAGGTTATTTATTTAAGGCATCTTGTTTAGAATTTCATCTAGCATCAAACAAACAAGTTTATCAACCTCACAGAGATTTTTGCAATAGGAAGTTGGTTTTGGAGCATCTTCAGCATGAAGTGAAAAGACGGCTTGCGACAAAAAGCAGAGGGCAGCTTGAAGACAGACAAGACTCCTGTTTGGACACTCTCCAATGTAGGTATAGAATCAGGAAAACAAACAATGGAAGAATCTGGTACTACATTCCAGTACTGGTTTGGGTTTTGTACTGCTTGTTTGTTTTTTATTTTTCCCCCAGTGTGTGAAAGAATCTAACAAAAAGCTTCTGAGTGCAAATATATTTACAGAGTAAGGCTGCGGTTAGGGTGTGTCTTCGTTGTAATTATTGTGTAACATAAATATCCATCCCTGAGAACGGAGAAGGGGGACACAGTCCAACACAGCTGATTTGTGTTTGTTTCTCATGTTGTGCAATCCGGTTTTACAAAACTACTTGGACACCTGAGGTGAATTAAGTGGGTTTTGTTCTTCTTTTTTTAGATTTTTCTAATTTTCTTATAAAGAGTTAATCAAAAGGATCTGTAAATGGTTGCAAAATGTATGAAATACTGAGACAGCAGGAGTCACTAAGTGTAACATGTACGTCTGTCCATGAGGTTAGAATAGCCACTTGTGTGGCTGGGTACAGAAAATTTGACTGGAAATTGCAGTGGGAGGCAGATATTTACTGATTTTTCTTTAAAAAAAAAAAAAGGGAGGGGGAGGGGGCAACAGAGTTTTTTAAATGTGTGCAATGCAAACAAAAATCCATATTAGGTATCAGAGGCAAAGTGCTGACATCCAGTGCAGGTAGGTCTATGGTGAACTGGCAGGGCTAATTGTCGGACTTGAGGCATCTGATCGGCTGTAGTCACTGACAGACCCTGTTCTCGAGCTGCTTCCACTGCGCCTCTTGAGCATGCTTGGGTGGAAATTGGCATGGCGACGGGCATGCTTTGTCAGATGGTCACTGCGCATGAAGCGTTTCTCACAGAGAGGACAGCTGAACTTCTTTTCGCCGGTGTGCGTGCGGTAATGGCGCGCCAGCTCATCTGAGCGAGCAAACTTCTTGTTACATTCTTGCCAGTTGCATTCAAAAGGCCGTTCACCTGGAGGAAGCAAACAGGGCATGATTAGGAGGACAGGAATGTCTTCCGTGTCATTTGTATGCAAAAGTTAGAATAAAAAGGTTGGGAGCAAGGTAGGTGCCACTTGGCACTAACTGGATAGAGAAAGTTTTACTCTGCCAGGGAGGAGGAAGGCCACTGTGGAATCCCAACTCATTAAAAAGGACTGTGTATGAAACTAGCGATACCTTATTTGATAATTGGATCTTCAGGGATGATGGGCTCCTGGTCCTTTTCCTAGCAGTCACATTTCACATCTCTTGTATTCTGCTGCACTGTACTTCTGGACTTTGATAATATCTGTACTGAGCTCTATGGAATATTCACTTCTCCAAGCTGTCCCCATGTCTGCCTTACTCAATTTTGAAGTTCAGAAGGTGTGATGAAGTCTCTCTCTTCAGCTATTTAAAAATAATTATGGTGAAAATGCAAAATGGCAATTCTGAAGCACTGATGTGATGCACTCACCTTCTTTCTCCATAGCCATGCCCATGTTTCCTACATTAGCTACAAGGTACAAGGTCTCGTTTAGAAGTCAGGCAGGGAGCACTGTATTTCAACTAGTTTAAGTGTGCCACATTGAAGGTAGCAGCCTTCTATCAGTAGCTAATCTAAAACCTAAGACCTGTTGCACTTAAAATCTTAGTGTCTCAGTGAACAGACAGGCAAAATTTTTTAATATGATTTTGTTCAAGAATATGGAGAAAGCAAGTGTCCCTGCTGTTCCCTTGATTATTTAGGAGAAAGACAAGGGCTCATTAGATCAATTGTTCTTAAGCACACTGTGAATTTCATTAATTACACCTACAACACATAGTGCAATGGTTGTATCTGTACAAGGGAGGTTTTCATACGGAGGAACATGAACACCATCTCCTAAGTTATCTGCAAAAGGCAGCTAAGACAAACAGGGACTGCTTTAAGTTGACTTCCCCTGAACTAAAGCCCACAATTTATTTATTTTTTTATGAATAAAACCACCACCAACTGGTTTAATTGATATATTTTTGTCACTTAAAAAGCCCTATGCAAACCCATTCCATGTCCTCCCCAGCCTTTTCCTGCAAGCTGTCAGGGACTCATCTCTCAGTCTACTGATAGAAATGTGAAACAAATGGGAAACAAACATATTTCGGCTGTGTTTATTAAGTATCCAGTCATCTGTTAGATATGCTCCTGCCTGTGGTGGGCCATGCCAGTCATCCCTGTTATGTGACAAGATTCACTAGCCTTCTTCCTATGTTTTGGTAACGTAACAGATATACTTCTAGGAGGCCTATGGGACCCTTGGGAAGAAGGTCAATGAGACTTGGTCTGACATCTGGATCTGGCCTGCAGAATCAAAGTTTCTTCTCCCTGAGCTATGGCATCATTTTTTTGTAAGGCAATGGTCTTTGAATGTTTCTATTGTGCAAGTTAATTTTCTCAGTGTTTGTTTTTATTACAAACGGTGTCAACAAATTTCTTCATTAAAAGGACTGCCCCATGAAATGACTGCTTTCAGACAAGGAAGGCAAGTGTTAACATGCAATGTTTTGCTTCTGCTCTTGACAAGACCGTGAAGAACAAAGAAAATGGTACCTTTTCTGTTGATTAGTTAGCATGGTGTTAGCTGCTCTTTTCTATGTCTAGCATTTGGTAGCCAGCAGTAGGCATAACTGTCCAGGTCCTAATGAGAGAAGAGGTTCTGAAGCAGGATTGCATAAGGTCTGACTGCACTAACAGTCAGGTGATGAAGGTACTGCACTACTTATCTCCTCGTCTCCTCACAGCACATCAGATATGGAGGTTCCTACGCACCTGCCTGATTCGATGTTGTTGATGATGGTGGTGGTGATTTTGGTGCTAAGCCAAAAAAGAACAGCCTTTCTTCCACTATTTCTCTACTGCCCCTGTTCTCCTTCTTCCTGGGAACTATTTTTTTTTTCCCTCAGTCCTCTCTAACTCTGATTTGATATCTTCTTGATAGTTGCCTTGAAGTTTCCTGGACAAGTGTTTTTTCCCTCCATGCACTCTCTAGCTAGCATCACTCTAGTAGTGGTAGTAAGTTCTTCAGAGTGCTTCCCAGCTTTGCAGAGGTTTAGCAATACCTCCTCAAAGAAAAGCTGTATCGTGAGGAAATGCTGGGTGCCTTGTGTGAAGACATGAGAGTCATTATTTTTCATAAAAAATTAGTACACAATCTGGAACACAGTTGCTGTGGGGTATTAATTAAGACAAGACCTAGCTGCTGCTCCAAAACCACACATGGAAATTCACAGCCTGTCATCAGCCTCATCTCTCAGACAGAAGGGATGTGGTTTTCTGCACAGGTAAGTTATATAAATGTCCTTTTACTGGAAGTAAAGCAATCAACAGAATGAGAGATTATATGAATTGATTGCCTAATCTAATTATGGAACATGCAGCCACAGTACAACTTTCTTGCACAATCAGTAACCCATGGACATGTACTCAACAAAGAGCTTTCACCATTAAAGTGGCTGCAAACAGCACAATAAAGATTTTGAGCTCCATCTTTGGCAATACTGAAGTCAGAATTTTACCTTTATACAATGATTGCTGAATTTGATCCTGTAAATTAATATGGAAATGTTAACAAATATCATAAATAAATCAGGAAACATGTCAAGCCTGTGAATATGTATGTTGAGTGTCTTAATGCTATGCATTGGAGCAGGAGAGTTATTTATGTCCATTATGAGCATTACTAGCAGATCTTAAAAAGGTAAGTCTCCAAAAGATAAAGATGCTTGAAGATAAAGGAATCAGAAAGCAACTCAGGTTTCTTTACTCTTCAGAGAGGCAGGCAAGAGATGCCTTTAAAAGATAAGGAATACTGTGAATTATTTTTTTTTCAATAGTTTTGGATTTCCATGTTCGAAATTCCACTAAACTGTAACCTTTTTAGCTCCTCTGCCAGAGCACATGACATCACATAACTCATGTTTAAAGTTACACAAGCTGATGGAAAAACATCGCACTCAAGAATTAAATTCAACTGATCTTAACTGAGAATTACACAAGCAATAACATTTTTGGCTTCCTCCTGAACTCCAGCCGGTCCAAAGAGAAAAATGTTTGTAAAGCTGCATTAAGGAGCTTGCAGTGCTCACTGAATTAAAAAAATACATGAGATCTGCAGGTGTACTGGCTTCTGAACTCATTTCAGTGGCACAGACCCTGCTACTCATGCTGCTTATATTGACTGCCAGAGCAGACTGCCAAAGGAACACAGAGTTGCCTAGGCTATAGAAACAGCATGGAAAAATGTGTCTCTCTTTTCACTTGCTGGAAAGGATTCAGAAGCAAGTAAAGCCAGACTGTTCTTATGATACTATACAAAGGTCCTCTGTATTATTCTGTACTAGTCAATCATTATATATATTGAAGTGATTTTATAGCTACAGGAAACAAAAACTACAGAGATGGTAGAACCAGACCTGGTGTCTGCTGAGCTTGATTTGTACCATACTTAGTGCACTCTTGACTTCACCCCAATCCACATATAGCTGTAAGGATTCCTATCCCATATAGAGACGCTCCTGTACAGAATCTGGAGTAATCTGCTTCATGTTTCAACAATTCAACTCTATGATATCCAGCATTGAACAGCAATTAAAAAATATACCAAGTACTGTGTAGGCCTAAGCATGCTTAAAAAAACCCACTACTAATGACTGAAACGGCGAAACAGGTTCAAACACCTGTGATACCAACCATTTTTGGAATTACAATGTGAAGATTAGGCAACTGTATCTGAACATTTTGAAATGTGACATCCACTGCCCTACAGATTAGCGTGTCATTAAGTCAAACCACGTGTTGGTGGCTACTTCTTCAATTTAACTCATATAGTAATTCTGCACATTATGTTAGAATCTTCGAGCATGTGCCAAGACCATGCAGTAACCAAGAAACTTCTATCCTGGGAATTCCACAACTGCCTGCAAAACCAGAAAGATTAATCCAGAAACAATTTTCTGTGATCTTTAATCTGTGCTGCTGCTTTACAGAACATCATTGTACGTTGTCATGAAAACAGAGTAGAAACCTGAACATGCCACTGTATGCTCTTCTATTAAGAGTATATATGGAAACACAGATCAGCAGGCTGGGCGGGGAGGATGAGGGGCAGACAGTTAAATGGAGATGTATTTGAAATAGCCTTCCTCCAAGAGAGGAAATGCTATCCTGGGAAAAAAACAAATCAGCCAAGCAGACTACATTTCTTGAGACTGGCTGTTATTTCAAAGAGAGAGAAAAGGTCATCCTTCAATGATACGCATCTATGAATAGTTTCATTCCTGTTACTCTTGTTTATAAACAAGCCCTTTTGCACAGCTAAAAACCCAAGTCCTTAACCTTCTGAGTGAGAGAGAGATAATAATGCATGGCTTTAATGTTAGATGACTGGTGGGTTTTTTATCAAGTATTTTAAAAGGGGTCAAAAAATCCCAAAGCCTCACAATTCCAAGTTGCTATAAATTGTAACCAGTTAGTTTTAAATTAATGATTTGGGGTGTAACTAAACAAGCTTTTGAGTATCTCAGCTACTATCAACCATATCTAACAGAGGTAGCGAATTCTGCAGTACTGACTAGTTCCAGGAAAATCAGGAAGTTTCAGTAATGTTCTCAGTGAAAATAAAAGTTACAGGATGAATTAGACTGTTGGTAGACACTAGAAACCCAATAGGAGAGTGTGGTATGAACGCCCAAGTCCAAGAAAAGATTCAGTCGGAGTTCACGTTATTAGATACTGGGACATAACACACTTCCCTGAGCCCCAAGGACACACAGCCACAAGGAGCTAGGTTGCATTAGTGTTTGCTGACAGAAGCATGCATATTCCTGCTATTTCCATTATCTGTGATGTGACCTTTTTTTAGGAACTGGAGTTATCACATTTCCAGCAGGCTTGGACCCAGGCATCAAGTACAACCTCACTTTGAAGTGTTGGCATCTTTATTTCAATCTTAACAAATCTAGGAATTATAATTGATAAAGTATTCCATCTTATGTTTTTTTGCACGCACAGGAATCTACTACTGAGCAAGAGCTGCAACAGCTACTGAAATACCCATTATTTAAATCCTTGGTTTATTTTCTGTACCTTAATATTTTCAATGGGTTATTTAGACATATATGAATATTTCTTGAAAGGGGCATTTCAAAGCAGCAAGTTTGCATTTTAAGTGTGTAATAAGTGAATGTGTGTTGCTGTTTGCTCTCAGAGTGCTTATATTGCTCCATCTGGGAGCAATGATTACACCTTGTGACTTACCTGCATAACACCAGCTAGTTAGAACAACTCAAATAGCAAGAGAGCACATGTTCAGATACTATAAGGATAGTGGCTACAATGCCAGAGAAATATAAGTAGTGCAGAATTCCACCCCTAGCCTTAACCACAGTCAGGACTGCCCAATAACCAATTTAGTATCTTCCATCTAGCTATCTGGTCCTTTTTAAGGTTATTACCTTTCACTCTCACCATAATAGTAACAAACATGGGTTTTTTTCTAAACAGATTATGTTCTATTAGTAATATTCTAGGCGTTTATTTCAAATGTGCTCAATAAGTCTTGTATCTGTTTATAATAATTTTAGCTACTTTACTGTATTTTTATCAGCCACACTTTCTTCTCTTTTTGTCAAGGCAGAATCATTCTAGCCTTTTTAGCTTTTTGTAAATTTATTTCCAGGACACTCCATCACCTGATCTTTCCATGCTTTTTCCATAGCTTTATAGAATCCCTTTCCAAACTGGGATGCCCAAGCTGAACTGCTCTGTGTGCGTTTCTGTAGCCTATCACTTTTAAAATACCCATGAGTTTTATCCTGCATTTTTGCACAGTGATTTAAGAATCTGAAATTTGAACCTGTTGTCTTTACCAGGTCATTTTCTGCCTACCATATTAACTCCTGTTTGATTCCTGTTTGGTTCTCACTTTATGTCTGCTGAAGTGCTTCACTGTGTGTTCAGTACCTGACGCTTTAGCTGGGAGTGGAACACAGCTTAGTGCCAGACCACTTCACACAACCAACAGGAAGTAGCTGAAAGCTGTGTTCCAGGATCTGGAAAATAAATCTTACATCAAATTGGCTTTAAAATGAAATGCCATACATTTTTCTAAAAATAAATATTGCTACATCCTTTGCTAGGGTTTTGAATGGAAGAGAAATAAAGGCTAGAGCTATGTGGATAACTTAATTTCTGCACAATTGAAAAAATAAAAAAAACCACAACCAACCTTTGTGCTGCAGAAGAATTCAGCAAACCAAGAAGCCCATAGTAATTTTATTTTTGATCAAAAATGTTTCACTAATTTTAGAGTGTTTTTTCTATAACACTATTTTAATTCCTTTAGCTTTGAGGACAATTTTCAAACCCATGACAATGCTAATCTGAAAAAAAAAATCAATGAAATTGTCTTGCTATGTGTGACTGCACTGACAGCACGTATACTTTAAACACACTATCTGTACAACAATACCTCTTAGTTTAAAATTGTAACCAAAACAAAACCAAACATCTGCCTCTTACAAAGGTAGGAATCCATCAGCCAGAAAAATGGTAAAGTTACATAATTATATGAGATGGTGTTTACAATGCTTGCAATTTCGAAGACACGGTGCACCCTTCTATATGGATTTATGTCCTTACAGTTCTATATGGATTTATCATTGTTATTTAATGCTGCTCTTTTGTTGATTCTGTCTTAACTCTAAAGGTTAGCATTCACTGTTTCGCCCTCCTTCCCAAAAGTTCTGATGCACAACCAAAATGGAGACCTCCCATTTAAGAAAAGAGGACAGCTGAGCTGTTGGCATACCCATGAAGTCAGAAACTTATCCTACCTATCAGGGACAACTTCCATGTCTAGGTGAGCGGGCAGACTAGAATGGACTAGAAGGAACAACTTCTATAAATCACATGTCCGTTAAGTGCAATGTCTTTGTTTACATGGACTTTCGTCACATCCTATTATAAAGGCAGCATTTCCCTTTGCTGCTGCAATCTGTGAGTAAAGCTCTTTTACTGAGTATGAAATGACAGGCCTACCTTGTGTAAAATGGAAGGCAACAGCCTCAGTATCAAAGAGATTATGTTCTAAAATAATGCAAACTAAATGTTGGAGTTTCTGTCAAAGTTAAGCACCTGCAGTTGCTGTATGTAATGTCTGTTCGATAAGCCTAAAATTCTTATTTGGTCTTATCTCCGAGGCATTAAATCCTAGAGTAGTGCTCAGCATAACAACAGAAATGCCGCTAATATAAAAGAGCAACACCTTCCACTTAATATTGTCTCTCCTGTGGCTTGTTCTAAGAAAGGAGATCAATAGCTGACCCTTTGACTTCGCACTTAAATGCAAGATAATTAAATTGTGTTATGCTGAAATGATGAAGTGATGAATTCTGGGGAGACGAAGATTGCCTTAGCTATGTGTCATTTCCAAAGCATCAGTCTCTGCACAGAGGTGAACTCTGGGACCTAGTAGAGTAGCCTTTTAATTACTCTATTTATCTAATTTCTTCTATTCAGATCTATAAATGTAAGAAAGGCGGAAAATTATTAAAACCTCTATTGTGAATAAAAAAAAAAAATGAAAAAAAACCCACTGTAAATAGAGCATCTAAACACATCTGGGTATTACTGAATGACAAAACTATTGCATCACCTGGCAAAGGAATTTTGCCCCAGAATTCTCGCCTTGAGCCAAAACTTGTTGTTTAAGGGGTTTCCTTCATTCCTTACCTACAAAGCTACAAAGCTTGCATCTTCACCATAGGTCAGAGAAATCTGGCCTCCTAAAACATACAAGAGACTAACATCAATGAAGGTCTGCGGGTTTTTGTCCTTTTTCTATCACATTGACAAGCCAATTCAAACCTTTTAAAGTGACAAGGGACTAGAGGAAGGCTCTCCAATGTATATAATAATAAACAGTTTTTTAATCAAATGAGTCCAGGCAAAAATTGAAAGGGAAAGCAATAATATGGACTTTGATGACTATATATGCTGGACTGAGATCTTGTTAGTCATTTGTATTCTCATGTTACTTCTGTTCTGGCATGCTAGCATGTTATTTGTTGTCTGCTACAAGCTCATGATTTCAGCTGCACCACTCACCCACCCTCTGTTAGAGCAAACAAGGTGATTAACAAAAATGTTATTCAAAGAGCAACTGAAGCCAAGGAAGAAAACTCCCTAGACTTGATTATCCCTCCTCCAAGAGGGAAAAAAATTCCTACCCATAGTGGACACAACTGAACCAAATGTGTCTACAGGGAATGTGTAGTTAAGGTACCAACAGAAGCTCAATGTTTCCATTACAAACTGCTGTCTGTGCTGATCTTTCCTGTGCTACCTCAGAATTGTTCGCTTTGTTACCCAGCCCATTCTGCAAACGGAAAACAGCTCCAGATCAGACATCCCACTGTTAGAAGCTCCACAAGAGCTCTACAGTATTACACTCCTTGGCATACTGTCTTTCTCCACCCTGCTCTTACAGTGGGAAAAAAAGAATACCTGCTCACAAAAAGAATACACACTCACTAGAGGACACTTCCCTCTCTTCAATCTGTGCTACCTCTTCTTGACACCTAGGATTACGTCCAAACAGAACTGAATGGCTATCTGTCAAGCTATTCATACTCAGTGATGTGGTCTAGAGAACGTAGAGAGGTTATATGCATAGCAGAATTAACCACTCATTTGACCCACTCATGGGTCAAGTGGCAGGAACCACAAAGGCACCACAGTGATTTCTGAATGTCCTAACTGCTTCTGTAGAGACCTTCTCGAGAACGTACCCCACAGATAACTGTGCTCCTTTTCTGATCAATGTGAGGACTTATCGAGTCTTAGAGGACTTAGCCTTCAGTGTAGGACGCAGGTTACTGCTTGCCCTTCTAACAGCCCAAAGGTCTTCTCTCTCTATTTTAAAGTGCTGTTATCTAGTTTGAAAAGTCTAGTTCACTTACTTAGATGGTCTTAAGTTTTAATTTATCTGAATTCTGATCACTGTTGGATATCGGAATGTAAAAGTTAGATCAAACCTAAAGACCTGAACCTGAAGATGCTTGTATTGTAAGAATGTCTGAAATCAAACTGAAACACCACAAACCATCCCTGTCTGTACCATGAACACAGAAATGACCTCTGTAGTGTTTCAGACTGCTTTCACAGAAAGTCTACCTGACAAATACTTTTTGTGGTGGCTTTCACAAAAAATTGCGTGGTAATGTTCCTGATCTCTGGTATGACAATGGCAAAGTTTTAAGTGGGTGAGTAATTAAATAATTAAGGACAAATTATATTCATCTGGTCTGAATTGGGGGTGAATTCATGCTGAAACTGTGAAACCGGCTCCATGAGCTCTACCCAGCACTTGCGTAAGTAACTGCAAAGAAGGTGTCATATGACCCCATGAATCAGTCTTTTCTCTGTTCACATATCAATGATTTTTTTATTATTCTATTCTACTAAATACAGAGAAGTGTTTGTAAAGACACAAAGCTTATCATATTAATGAAAAGTTGTCCTGCTGTGCAAAATAACAGACTAAAAGATTATTTATCTAAACTGAAACCTGTACCTTATTTACCCAAATTCTGAAAGATGTTGAATGTAATCTGCCTCCAACTGAGGCAGATTATACATATTTTGCCATAAATAGACATGCTGGTAAATGATAACATTTTATGTGCACAGCATCTCCCAGGATTTGGGATTTCATTTTGTGAGGAGCCAAGGAAACAGAACTTAGTAAAGCTGTCTTTGGCTGTGACTCTGAAATGTCTCTTTAGGAACTTTTGAACTGTTTAGTAACACAATGCATGAAACATGGGACTTCAGCATTTGTAAGTACCGCTAAAGCTGTAAAGTTAAGTAAAAAGTCTGATACTGAGACTTTATTGCAACTGTATGGAGAACAGAGGCAGTAGGAATTTCCTTTTATTTTTCTTCTCATTCTGGATGGATTGTGTGAAAAAGCAAGGTGGTGCTTAAGTGGTTTATGAGCAGCATCAGCCTCTGACCATATGGAGCATCCAGCATCAGGGAACAGGCAGCGCTGGGAAGGAGTTTTATGGGCTGATAATCAAAGAGTAAGTCTGTTGCTTGACATCAGACAGCTACCTTACAAAGTATGCACTTAGAAATATTGCCTTTTAGAAAAGAGGTTTGTAGTTCAACATTCAACTCTTGCAGGTCTCATTTATATGTTCTCTTCTGACAATACCTTCCCTGCTTATTTTGCATCTCCTCATGCAGCAGTCTCATTCAACCACAGCTGCATGAAAAGAAAAAGTGAGCACCATTTACCTGCTCCTTTCTAGTTTCGCCTTGTTTTTCAGTCCTATTTCTATGTGTTAATTCTTTAAACTATCAATGTATGTACACATATACTTCTAGGTCTCATTCTCATATATAAGCAGAAAATAAGTAAGAGGAGGTGTTCAGCAATTATCACAGCTTAGTTTGTCTTTTCATTTTGTCTGTCTTAATGTTTTAATCACTGGAGTGAACTTGTGGTGATGTACAGCCAGTTCTTTGAAAACAGGCCCCTATCCAATGTCTCAAGCCGTTTGTGAAAGCATGTGTTACCACTCTGGCCATATTCTATACAAGATAGAAATAAATGGTTATTACTGAGATGTTGCAGTGAGTTTCCTTTAGCGTTCCTCCTTTGATAGACTTGCAAAGCAGCTCCTCCCCTAAACCTGAAAGACTTCAGGCATCAACAAGTCACATGGAGGGGGGTACATCATGTGACAGATAGAGGCTGCTTTATTAGACTGCAATAGAGGAGCATCACTACTAGTGCAGTGTTTCTCTGAGCAATAACACCCACAATATAACTCACCCTAGGTGCAGCTCAGCTCCCACGCTGTCTCCACGTTTTACCATCATTCTGCAGGACAGCTGTTTGCAGGGTGACTTGGGAGATAAGCCTCACCAGCTGTGTCTGATGTGTGGGGCTGGGCTGAGAGGTGAGCGCTGGAAATGAATGAATGAAGTATGTGGTTGTGGAGGGGTACAAGTCAGGAACCAATTACCTGAGTATGACTCTGGATGTAAAACATAACCAAAAAGCTAAGATCTCAAGTACAACACAGACATATTTCAAAGACGGCTCTATCAAGGGCATCTTGGCATACACAACTTTGAAAATACCTCTCTGTACTTTTGAAGCAACTATCTCATGTACTCACATACAGAAATCAACTGCGTTCCCTTTTTTGCTAAAGAAATCCTACTTTCAATACTTTCCTTTTTCAAAGTAGTATTGAAAGGAACATCTTTACTATTTTGAAGTTTACTGAATTACACATATATGCAAACATGGCTTCTTTACCAGCTCTGTTTTTCCTTGCATGCCACACCCACATCTTCATTGCTTGCCTTTATAGAGCAGTCTAGCATTAAACCCAGTTATGTCTCACTACAAAATGTGGTTTATATATAAGAATCATGCCAGAATGGCTGCCTAGGAGCCACAGTTTTCTCTGTAAGTACTTTAAAAGCCTCTTGACTTGTAAATCATTTTACTGTGCTTGATTCCTTAGCAGAGATTCTGAATCCTACAGGTATCATGCAAAAATGCAGTTGCTGTAAAGGTATACAAGTTATACTAGAAAGATCCCTATTACTTGCCAAAACATAAATTACTAGTGCTTCAGGCACATTTATTCATGCTCTGCTACATTACTTCATTTAAGAAGTGAGCAGATCAACTCCCTAATAGGCCTGCTTTTTTGAGTGCGGAGAGGAAACCTGCTGTCCTTTCTGGCTTTTTGAGATGGTGCACCTGTTCCTTGCATGAACAGGAAATCAGCTGACCACACTCTACATGCCCAAAGCAGAGGGGATAATTAAATACTCTGATTTTATGGTGGCCTGAGATTTCTTCAAGAGAAGGTTCCTCTGGTGGAAAAGATACATGAAATAAAATAGGAACAACAGCACGTTTTAAACTCTTAGTGTGAAATTCTAAAAGATATCCCTGCCATGTAAGTCTGAAGGCTAGCTCCAAAACCGTATGCAGCGGACATCATTTTTACTTTGAGAAAGATCATTCCAGCTGTTCTGATTTCCATTTGGACTCTTGGTCAATCTAGTCCTAAATCTGGCAAGTACAAAATGATCCTAATCTGACTTCCTGTCCATATTCCTGGCTTCTGCTGAGCGCAGCTCTGGCAGCCATGGGGGGTCTCCGGCTAGGATTCGGGAATCGCAGTATACAGAACCACAAGGCTCGTAAACTTGAGTAATCGGGAGGTTCTGTAACAATAGACTGACTATATATATAAACGCAATGAAAACGGGAATTGCAGCTTCTATGAGTTTGTTGTATCCTGAGTTAGCTTTGGGGGGTTGAGCTGATCTGACTATTGCTGTTGCAGCCTGACAGTGCCAAACAGGGCAGTTTTTTATTCCTACAAAAGATGCGATGCACAAGTACTTTGATCTTGCATTTTAGCCAGTTCTTTGAAACCTGCTTTTACTTTCTTTTGAAAAGTTTTTACAGCTCAAGTTTAGGATTGTTACTCTTTGTGAATAGTGGACAAGTAAGAGAAATTCCTAGTCTTAGGAAAAATAAAACATCATTACACTGCACACAAACAGGTATCTGTTTACTATTTTTTGCAGAAGATACATAACCTCAGCACTGTGAAGCTGTATACACAATGCCATCTGCATGCTCATAGGTGCACATTTATAAAACAGCGTTTCAGTGTAACCTCTTTGTTCTATTACCCAAGGCTGTAAATACTGCTAGAATAAATTCACCACTCTGGGTGAGACAGCTAGGGCCTGTTCCCATACCTTAATATATGGGAGAAGGAACTGAACACAAGGAATGTCAACACTTAAAGTAATACAGAAGCTGGAAGGATTAAAGTTGATTATTCACCAACTTCTACTGTGTCAGTGGAGTTCTGTGCAGATGGTAAGGAGCTGCAACTGTATTCTATAATCAAGAATAATGAAAGAGCTAAACCATGACTTTTTTTTTTTTTTTTTAATGTTATAGAGCCCTAAAACTTCAAGGAATTAACAGAAACCTATAAAATAATCTGAATTTAAAAGATGGGGAAGAAAAAAAGGAAGTATACAGTGATAGATGTAGGTTTAAAATAGTGTATCGTTACAGAGATGATTTTGTTTTGATAAGTTGATAATTTTTTTCTCAAGAGTGCAACACTGCTCCAAAAAAAAGCACATGTACAAAAGCAGGGAAAACAGGTGAGTTCTATACTGCTTTTCACCAGTAAGACATGTTAGTAAAAAAAAAAACTAAAAATTAATTGCCCTTCACCTAGGATCTTGTAGTTTATACTTGGAGAGAAAACACGTTTGTTTAATCCACACTTACCAGAAACATTGGTCAATTCCATATACTGAAGATAGGGCAAGAAACCGAATGACAAAATATTCTGGTTTTTTTTGTTATTTTAAAAAAAAAGAACACCCCTTAGGCAACTGCCTGAAACTCTGCTCAAAATATGCTGGTGCTGAATAACTGTTTTTCGACAAGCAGTCTTTAAAAGCTGTTTGTAATTACAGTTTTGTCTCTGCAGGACATGAGAGCTCCGTAAATTACCACCATAGACAGTATAAGGTATCTGACAATCATGTTCCTAAACACATTTCATCTGTACGTTTCCAGTTGTAGAAGTGTGGGGCAAGGTTCACAGTAAAGTACTCATGTCAGCTGTTGTACAGTATTTGCTTACTTTAGTGAGCGCAGCAAAGATAGCATTGTACCTGCCTCACCATCTCCTCCTCTGAAAGCTACCAGTGAGACTCGTTAATTAAAATAGCTCCCCTGAAGTTAGACTCCTACATTTAAACTCCAAGCTCCAACAGATGCTAGCGGCTTAAATCACGTCTGGTTTGGTCAGTGAGATGCTGCCATTAATGATATTGCCCCACAGACTGAAAGGAGATGCCAACACACCAAAACTCACTCAAGCTAGAAGAAAAACTTACAAAAATGGTGAAAGAGCCTTTTGGGATGGGTAATTACCCAGCTCTTGTGTGGCAGATGAATTCACTTGCCGATGAGAAGTTCAGAAAGCTGTGTAATATAACCATAGCAGAATGCATCCTGAGAAGCACTGTGTTTGAACAACATACAGCTATGCTCCCACTGGTGTATCTGAGCTTCTACAGGTCTTTCATGAGTTGTCATATCAGGATTACAAAGGAATTCTGATATATGGGTATAGTTTCATTTTCCTTTAACAGCTTTAAGAAGGTTTTTATGGTATAAACATCACAATCCCCTTCAGTTGTTGTCTGGATTTAAGAGTTTGCAGATTATGTGGGATTTATACCACAGATGAAGCTGACCAGAAAGTAGTGGGTCTGAATACCATAGACAAATACCAAACCTTTAAAATATCTTCAGTAGCATCTGTTAAAACTCACTGTTACGAATTGAGAAGTTTCTTCTCTTGAAATTACTGTTTCAGGCCCTCTCCAAACTCTGGCAGCTATCACACCTGTCTACCATTTGACGACTTACCTTTTCAACAGTATCAGCTGTACTGCAGAGCAGGTAAGAGCTGGACATAGTGGGGAGAGGGTGAATCCCCCCTCCAGGCAGCAAGTCCCACTGTTTGAGCAATTTTGAGTTGATCTACCTCTAGCTACAGCAGCCCATGAAGGAGGGACAGAATCAGGTTCCATTTTTATGTCTATGATCAATGCAATGCTTACTATATGTGCAGATAGTGGGGAAAGGAAATAGTTTATTTCCAAATGAAACACAAAATTCTGTGCTTAAAAATAAAGTAAAATGTTTCCTTATTAGAGACAGTGACATTATTTTTGTTAAGACAAGAGGTAGGTGATTAGCTAGAAATAGTCTTACCTCTCATCATAGAGCCTGAAGTAAAATTGATTCTATTAAATCCACACAGCATTTGCTTTTCTGATCGCTCATAATTTGCTTATACATTTCTATTTAATCTAGAATTTGGTGCACTTGTTGCCAATCTGAGAAAGACTATTTCTAAAACATTAGTGAGATGAACTCAGTTGTTTCCAAGAATTATGAAAGCTGGGGGAAATGAAAGGTACAAATTCTCTGCACAAAGAGAAAAAATGTATCAGTGAAGTCCTGGCAAAGATGTAATCCTTTGGGGTAAATAAGAAATTGCGTTTTGTTTTGCCCATGTTCTGAGAATTCAAAAAACATACTTTGCAAATACACCCTGGATTTGTTATACAATAAGACTCGTCATCTGCCAACATTTTACTGGCACTACTTGTATGGACATACATACACCAAATGGAAATTTCCATTAACCCAGAGGGGCTTTCAGTGAGCTATTAAGAACTTCACATGCATACCTAAGAAAGCTGCATCCATTTCACATTGGTCTTTGAAAATATATTAATCACCAGAACAACCAAAAAAATGCCAAGGCAATCGTGTATTGTCTGCAGTGCTTCTGGCATTGAAAAGAAATTGCAAATTTAAATTCAGTAAGCCCCTACAATATATAACAAGAATGAATCTGTGGTTCGGTGAGATTTTAGCAGTATCCCTGTTTGTATTTGTTACATCAGGATCCTAAACTACCAAATTAAGAAACCAGGAAAGCCCTATATGCACTTTGAGGTTTTGCAAGAATCTATAAAGCCCCAGTTTAGTATGTAAATTTGCACCAATGTGATTTCATTTATTTCTCCCCAGATTAAAAAACAAGTATTTATCTCATCTATTAACACACAGCTCACCAAAATTTTCAGCAAAATTTTGCAGGAAACATCTGAAGATGGACTAGGGTGTCATGTTCTAAACCTTCTCAGCTGGCTCCATTCTAAGTTCCTCTAGTGGAAATACTGACAGATGTTTAGTTTAAAAAGCTTAATACGTCTCTTTTGGCTGCTGTACCTTAGCTGGTCTTACTTTGGAATTATGTGGTTACCACTTCTGCCTCTCTCCTCGACCAGTTTTAAAAGCTACTGAGGAAGGCAGTAAAGGCTACATAACCAGTGTCCTCATTCTGCTCATCTGTTTGCTGTCCAGTGATAATCTAGCTGGCTGCAGGACTAAAGCAGAGAGAAAGCTGCAAAACACATAGCAGGAACACAATGCTCTCTTGTGAATTTTTCAGATGTCTCTATTCCAAAAACTCTTATAACTGAATTAATAGAGAGCAGTCTGGTAGAAATACAGTGTGCGATACCTCTAAGGTAGCTTATCGATCTATTGACTGCAATGTCAACAGATACCCGATCGCAAACATTTTGCCAGTAATGCCTGAGAGCACTACAGAAGTGCTGTAACTGATTACAGAAAGCTGTTTCCTTGCACTAGAGGTCATTTCAGGATATGCTCACTTTAATACTATTTGACTTGTGCCAAGTTCCTGGTTAGTAAATGTCTTTTACGTTAGGGCTGCAAAAAAAGCTTCTGAGGTCGTTTTTTTGCCAGTAACTACAATGGTGGCACTCTGAACTTTTAAAAACTTTTATTTTATATAAAGTGGAGGCCCTGGAAGATCTGCTGAATCTGCAAGACCTGAAAAATACAGGATATGTGTGTCTGACTTCAGTGCCTGCACTTAAATAACCCACATTGTCTAGCTATTGTTAAACTGAGCAGAGCAAGATAACGATCTCACTGCCCATGCGAATCTACCTAATAAAAGCCAAGTGGGTAACAAAGGAAAAAAGTATACCTATAGAAATTCTACAGAAAGGACCCTTCAAAGGTTGTCCTGCATTTGAACAGTAAAGTATTTTTTTGGCCCTGTCAGCACTGACTTCCAAACAGCTGATCCAAGATTGGAAGGGGGCAGGGGGAAGTTGGAACATGCTTAACTTACAGAACTAGAAACCACATGTCCAATATAAACAAGTTCCAGGTTTCTGCTCTTGGACGTGCCATAGCCATGTTCATCCAGACAATAACACAATCCAACAGTTGTATTTTAAACACTTAAAGGTGCCTTCTTTTCAGATGAAATCCAAATTGTGAGATTGCTTCATAAAGAACTCCATTTAGCCAAAGACTTGTTTATGCACAACTCGTGTCACATACATGTCCTGCAGAGAAGCATGTGCTACTGAAGAAAAATCTTCTACAGATTATTCAGAACATTTTTTTCCATAAGGCTGTGATTAATTTCTAATACAAACACAGTTATCAATTGCAATCATCTATTCATTAAAAAGAGTGTTTTCTGGCTTACTCCAGGCTATCTGTAAGATGTTCATCATGCTACTGGGAAGGAAAGTGCTGCTACCAGTGTCTAGGATGAGGAAAACAACTGGAAGGTGATCTATTCTCACCATCTCAAATATTAATAGGTCTTGTTACACTGGGCCTAAGCTACCATCTGCATGCTAAAAGGAAGATGGTTTGTGGAAAGAGAATTTTGTGAAGTTTCTGATCCACTAGATATTGAAAGTTTTCCCCTCATAGAAAAGGCAGTCCCTGAACACTGTATTCTGAGAATGATGCTGACTGAAACAGCTATATTGTAGTTGGGGTATTTTTTTGTTAAATACCCTCTGGTCGACTATAGTAGGATCACGTGTCGGACAGGTTGACAACTCACTGCCTAAGCTAGACTTGGTAAACATTTTCATCTCAGCAAAATGTGATTTTCAAAGAACTGTGGAAGTCACAAGTTGATTAATTTTCTTTTTGTAATTTTGTTTTACCTGGTTTATTGAGCATGTTTCAGTGTGACACAATACAACCACATGTGCCCCTTAGATTAAAAGCGACACTCATTTGTCTTTTTAAACAGATTGTCATCTTCCTCTTCCCTCCTCACTCAACAAAAGCAAACAGAAGAAAAGCAAGGGAAAACTAGAGTGAATATTTAGCTATGCTGATTGTACCTGTTTCAAAACCAATGCTGAAGAGTAAAAAAGGTAGAGTATTTTTTGGAGCACACCCTCTCTTCATCACAATTATTACAATGGTAAGTACAGATTTGCTTTAAAGGCTATTCAGATATGATACCTAAACTCTGTTAGTTGTTATCAGAAGCTTTATATCTGTGACTTCTGTAAGTTTTCAAACTTGATTAGTTTCTAAGAAAATTATACTCTGTGCTTATTTCAAAGACTTTAAGAGATTTAGAGCATATAGACTGTTTGTTATTTTCAATATATATTGACCATTTGACTCAGGCTTAGGAGCAATACTTTTAACTAATACCTTTATTCTTTGGAATGGCATGTTAGGGTGAGGACTCAGGCAGGGCTGTAAATCAAGTTTGTTTATGTTTTTTATGCTTCTTTTTTTTTAATGTGTTGAAATTTTCTTAAAGGAAGTAAGGAAGGCATGGCAGAGCTCTTCCAGAGCACACAAAAGCAATGCTTTGCAGTTTTGTAGTGTTTTTAAAAATACAGACCTCTTTAAAGATCCTGAAGACCATCAGTTTTCAGAAAAATGCAGGAGTGGGCTGCTGAATGATTTAACATTGAGAAAGAATGTGTGTGGCTCGGGCTGGCAGGACAACTATTTCATGAGGCTGGCATTTGAAGCTGTACTGAAGCTACCATTTGAGCCCGTCTCTGAGAACAATTGTCGAGAAAAGATTTTGATGTATGTAGCAAAGAGAGGAGATGGAAGGCAGCAGAAGAGCATTATGGGACACAACAGCCCGGAGGTGCCCTGAAACTTTTTGATAATCTGTGTATACGCTAATGATAGTGAGTTAGGTGTGCAGAGCCAGCTAACTGTTTCTAGCTTTTAACCCAAGTCAAAAACAGGAGACCCAACCTCTAAAACGGAAATTGCTGAGCAACATGCGGAGGGCTGCATTTGCTTAGTCTGTACTCCTGCCTGTGGGAAATCAGCACTGGGGAAAGGCCTTTCAGAACGCAGTGGTCCTGGGCAGTGCTTTATGAGGCTGTAGCCTATAGGTGGCTATTAGGGTCCGCGCTGTCTCTCTCTTCCCACTGGTGTATCAGAAGAGACAAACTGTGTTCTAGTGACTCCAGAGAATTTCCAGGCCTTCCTAGTAATCCCATGCTGAAAACCTGGTTAAAGGAAGGAGATGTTTGTCATCTAAATAGTTTATCTGACTGCTTGAAAATCCCTTGCAATCCCTAAAAGGTATTTTCCCAGAGTGGAGAATATTTTTAAAACTGGTGTGCCAGTGAAATTTTTGTATCAGTGGGATCAGTATAGCTTGGGTCAAACAGGGTGCTGCATCTATGGATCATAACACAGCTTCTGAGGTCTACAGGAACCTCAGTGGAAAATAATTTAGACTTGACATCTACTCACTGACACTAAATATAACCTTCTGTTAAACATTAAAACTTCAAGGGCTTTGTGGCTGATGATCACACTGAACTCCAGGACATCCAGTGAGAGAGTAGGGTGGAAAGCATAAACACGAAAAGAAATGTAGGGGGAGGGGAAGCATTTGAAAGCTGGTGAGGAGAACAGCAAAGATTTTGGTGACTAATACTTTCTGCCTGATTCAAGTGTTTGTCATCTTTATTAATATGAAGTATTCATAAGACTGAGATAGCTTAACCGCAAGTGTACCAAACACAAGAAACTATGAATTGCTGTAGCACGTTATGTTCATTCTAAGACACTGTATTTGGAGCAAAGGCCTAGGACAAAAGGCAGATGCTGAATCCCTGGCTGTTCTATCTTGTTTCTTCTGCTTTAAATAAGATAATTATCATCTTCTGCACTGTGTCTTTTTGCTTTGGACATTTAAGCACTGACATCTGGCTATAATCAGAGTGATTTCACATGGGGCACTAAACAGCTGGAAAATAGTACCTGCTTTCAGTCCCTACTGATGTGGGCTGGATTTGACCCCATAGTATTTGGAAGGCTCTGTATCTCTTTTCCACACCATAACCTCAGTGATCTAGTCTATCTTTCCTCCAGGCGTGAAGAGCAATGCCTTTAGTTTCTGAGAATGCTAGCAGATAAGGACAAGCAAGTTTCTAAAGCAGATCATAGACAGTACAATTCAGATAACTCTAGTGCTATCATCAGTATCTTCTAGCCTGCAGTACCATTCTTAGCCTCCAGTTCACCCCTAAATGCCAGCTCATCTAGTCATAGAGTATATGGAAGAAGTTCCACTGCATAGCAGAAGGTTTTGATTGTTTTTTAGTAAACAGGTTTGAGAGTTACAGGGGTAGCAGTTGGAAGAACCTTGCCTGTGTACTTTTTTTGTTTTTCCACTACTTGGTGAGGTGGGTAGCAACCACTCTATCCATTTGACAGAGGGGCAGACTGATGTGGTCAGGGCCACTGGAAAGCAGAGAAGACCCCAACTCCTTGCTCTAAATCAGTAAAACCTGTTATGTGTTTTGTAAAAACAAACATTTGCCAGTCTTGGAAGTCATCCCTTGTTTGTTAACTTAATTCCTTGTGTCGTGTAACCATTTTCAAGCTTGTCACAATTTCTTTTAAAGAAAAAACAAACCAAACCAAACCCATAGAAAACATTCTGCTAGAAGAGTAAGAGGCATTTAAGCCTGTTTAAAACTCAGCCCAAACAGAGACAGACCTGTTGTCAGAAAGTAGGAAAACTTGGCAGCTTTGTTTAAAGCTTCCCACACAGACACTGGAGACGCAAGAAAACAAAGAAGCTTGTAGTCCCCGAGGGTCCTGCCACTCCCACGGCAAAACCAGTCCCTTCCCTGCCTTTCCTCTAGCTCTCACAGACACGCACCCGCTCTCTTCTCTGTGTCGTTAGCTACAGCCATAACCACTTAAGCCCTACAGACCTGGAAAACATACAGGAAATGAAGAGTTAAAAAAAAAAAAAAAGCAGCCGAGAACTTGGAGGCAAGCCCAGCGTCCCCGAATGACTCGGCTCAGCCGGCAGCTCGGAGCGGCCTCCCCCCGGCCCTGCCTCC
>JANHFX010007749.1:45161-97115 GCA_027560015.1 Chloroceryle amazona | reverse complement strand
CCATCTGGACTTTGAGCCATTGACCACTACCCTCTGGATGTGACCATCCAGCCAATTCCTTATCCACTGAATGGTCCGCCCATCAAATCCATATCTCTCCAACTTGATGGGTAGGATGTTGTGGGGGACTGTGTCAAAGGCCTCACAGAAGTCCAGACAGATCACATTCACAGGTCATTCCTTGTCTGGGATGCATCTCATCAGGTTGAGGTTCCTCAGGAGGTCATGGACCTGATTTTCACATACAGTGGGAGTGACTTCACCACCTTGATTCCTGCCTTGTGGTTTTTTCACTTGGGAGGTGTTGGAAGAGATGCTGCCTGTAAAGACTGAGGAAAAAAAGTAATTGAAAACCTCAGCCTTCTCTTCATCTGTTGTCACAAGCTTCCTGTTCTTGTTCTTCATGTGTGTTTTCTTTCACCTTCTTCTTTTCATTGATGTACCTGTAGAGGCACTTCTTGTTATTTTTTGCTTCCCTTGCCAAGTTCAGTTCAAACCGTGCCTTGACCTTCCTGACCTCATGCCTACACAATTGGGCAGCATCTTTGTACTCTTCCCAGGATACCCATCCCTGTTTCCAGTGTCTGTGCATCTCGTTCTTACTTTTGAGCTTGACCAGCAGGTTGTGATTCAGCCATGCTGGTCTCTTACCTTTCCTGCCTGCTTTCTTACACTTAGGGATCGAGAGCTCTTCTGTTCTATGAAAAGTGTTTTTAAAGATCTGACAGCTTTCCTCTGCTCCCTTTTCCCTTAGGATCATTTCTCAGAGTGTCCTGTTAATCAACTCCTTGATTTAGAAAGTTTGCCTTTCTAAAATTCAGGGTCCTGATTGTACTCCTTGACTGATTTGTGACCCTTAGTAGCGCAAATTCTACCAGTGCAGGGTCACTGCTGCCCAGGCTGCCCCCAGTCTTGAGATCCTTGACCAGCTCTCCTGCACTGGTGACCAGTAGATCCAGTATTGCATTCCCTCAGGTAGGGCTGTCTATTTCTTGTCACAGAAGTTATCATCAAGGCTCTTCAGGAGCTTCCTTAACTGCCTACTGCTGGACGTGTTACTTTTCCAGCAAATGTCAGGGTGATCAAAGTCCCCCAGCAGGCCGAGAGCCTGTGGGTGCCATACCTACTGTAGCTGGAGTAGGAATGCTGCATCAATAGCCTCCCCTTGATCAGGAGGCCTATAGTAGACTCCAACCACAAGGTTCCAGTTGTTGCCTTGGTCCCTACTTCCTACCCATAGGCTTTCAACTTGCTTGTCAAGTTTCTTTAGGGAAACTTCCTCACAATCAATCCGTTTCTTAACATAGCGGGCAACACCTCCACCCCTCCATCCCCTCCTGTCCCTTCTAAACAGCTTGTAGCCATCGATAGCCACACTCCAGTTGTAGGATTTGTCCCACCAGGTTTCAGTGATGGCCACTATGTTGTAGCCTTCCAACAGCATAGTAATTTCCAGCTCTTCCTGTTTGCTGCCTATGCTGTGTGCATTCGTTTAGAGGCACTTCAGCTGGGCAGTTGGCCGTGTTCCCTTTCCACAGAAACACCCATTAATTCCCTTGAGGTGTTTCCCTGATGTTTCCCTGTTGGCTGTTACTACCCCAGGAGCCCCTGGCTCATCTCTGTCAGATTTTGGCTGTGCTGCTGTGTCCCCAGCATGCTGCAGGGTAATGGGCTGAAGTTCCTTACTAGCCCCCCAACCCTCCAACCTTGATGTGTCATCCCTCATCTTGTGACACAAAGGTCTGATGGTATCATTATCCCCCTCCTCCTTCGCATCTACTTGATCATTCATAGGTTCTACTGTGAGCCCAAGCTCATTGATATCTCTTGCATCTTCCCTGTAACATGGCTCATTGTCTCCTACTTCCCCTGAAATAGCAGTGGAGCTGGCACACTGCCCTACAAACATCCCAAGCTTGTTTCCAGTGAGCCTGGCTTTTCCCCTTTCCCCCTGTCAGTTCAGTTTCTGTTCAGTACTGGTCTCCCCAGTTCAAGAGGGACAGGAAAATATTAGAGAGAGTCTAATGGAGAGCTACAAAGATGATTGAGGGACATGAGGAAAAACTTCTTCACTGTGAGAGTGACAGAGCACTGGAATCACAGAATTTCTGAGGCTGGAATAGGCCTCCAAGATCACCGAGTCCAGCCTATAACACAACACCATGACATCAGCTAGAACAGGCTGCCCAGGGAGGTTGTGGAGTCTGCTTCTCCAGAGACTTTCAAGATCTGCCTGGATCTGTTCCTGTGTGACCTGCGCTAGGTGTTTCTATGTTGGTAGGGGGGTTGGACTTGATCTCCAGAGGTCCCTTCCAACACCTACCATTCTATGATTCTATACCCTATGCCTTCTAAAAACCATGTACTCCTCTCTGAAAGATCCAAGAACACTTCCACTTAATCTTTTCAGCATTTATGGCTGTTAAAGTTTGTGCTGGTACAGAACCAGGAGGCTAGGGCAGAAGCTAATTTTATATTTGAATCCTGACTCAAGACCTTGCAAGCCAAAAAGAAGTAGAGAATACAGACAAGTCAGGATGGGGTACAGGCAGGATGCATGCACTCAAAATAGTGTACATATGTGTCTTAGATCTGTATATAATTGCCCTTATTGTTATGATGGGGAAAATGAGGTTTAAAGTGGATGAGTTATTTTCTGAGGGAAGCACTGTACCTGAGGTGCCATTATTGCTGCACAGTGATTGAAAATGGGATCAGAATTTGGAAGAGCAGGTTTGCAATGTCTGTAATAGGACCATGGGTCAGGGATTCCCAAACAATGATACTTAAACCACAGTAAGACTGTGGAACATAGCTGAGAGCTACTGCTACCAGTAATGATGCTGGCTGTCACTGACAATGAAGCTATTTGGCATCAGAGGCCAGCATTTTCCATTATAATTAGTGACAACCCCTTCTTGTGTGTCTTGTTTCAGGCTCAAGAGGGAAGTTGGCACACAGGTTGCTCTGTGTGAAGCTAATTCCCACCCCCTTCCTTTCCTGAATCCCTGGGCTGATATGACACCCCACTACCTAGCATTTAGTGTCCATGTAGCATCACCCAAGTCAGACACACTAAGGGGAAAAATTCAGAGCATAATTCACAGATCCTCCTTCTTTTTCACCTGAGATACTGGTTGAAAATTTCATTCTGTGGCCAGTCCTCCATGGGTGGAAGAAAACTCCATCCTCACTCAGTGGCTCCTGCTTACTCACCTGGGTGAGGTTCATGAGAATGTTGTGTGAAATAATGCATAGAGTGCATTATTTTGTGAATGGATTCATTTTGTGAATGCATTATCTTGTGAATGGATTCATAACTGGTCAGTAGTCCACTGGCAAATGCTGTCAATAACCTGTAAACTATCATAGATCTAGAATATAACTTTAAATGGAGAAATAAACATGTTGCAAATTCAACAAAACACTTTTGGCTATTGGTCAGCAAGCATTAAGCATTGCAGCAGTGGAAGTTTAGGTTCTATATCCTAAAATGGGCTCAGTTAATAGAAACCAAAACCAAAACCAAAACAACAACAACAACAACAAAAACAAAACAAAAAAAAAAACAAAACAAACAAAAAAAAAACCCACAAAACCAAAGCAAAATCAAAACCAAAAAACTGTGCTTCATGTTTACCTATTAAGGAAGTTTTGCCAAATTGCTCTCCTTCTTTTTGTTCATCTGGAAGGATGAAAGATTCACATGTAGTCTCTTCAGGGCATTTGTCAGGTGGAGGAAGGCATCTTCTCCCTCATCTGCAGTGCAGTTAACTCATTTAAACACAGCACCAGCATGCCTGACCCCAGTAGGTCCCTGTTCAGCTCAAGGGTTATTTTGACAGAACTCAATGTGGATCTTTTACGTGGAGTTTGAACATTGCATGATCTAGCTGGTGTGGGTCAAATGCGTGGCAGGGAATGTGCTAACAATCTGTAAAGATGACTGAAGGGCTGTCCCTGATTCTGTGACTGTCTGTGTCCTGATCTTTCAGGTTTGCTAGAACATAATCCAACGGGATGTATTACTGCTGCAGAAAACCATGATGAAAAAAACCCCACTCAGACTTTGCTCTAAAATACAATTCACCTGGCAAAAATTCACTTTGCTCTAATATCATCCACAGTTTTTAATCTTTGAACATACAGTGAATTTCTTCTAAGATTATAGTTCATTACAGGGTGAGGTGGTGGGTAGGCAAGTAATGACTCAAAGGTTTTGTTCAATATACATGTAGTTTGAGACAATACTACTATACATAAGGTAAAGATGCCTAAGATAAGGAAGAAAGGACTTCTTATAAGCAAAAAAAAAATTTTAAAAGGAAAAAAAGAACAGAGGAGGTATTTTTCTCAACTTCTTACAGCATCATTAGAAAAGTTGAAGTATGAATCTTTAAGTTCCACAAAATTACTGCATGAAATTAATTAATTAATTAAAGATAGTTCTTCCCTAAGGACATGCCTTCGGTTCCCACCAGATTAGGTGTTTCTTGCTTCTGAGCCAAATAGAAAGCTTACACCGGTCACTTTTTAGGGTTCCCAGCAATAGAACAAGAGGAAATGGCCTGAAGTTTAATCAGGGGAGGTTCAGGATGAATATTAGGAGGAATTTCTTTACTGAAAGGGTTGTCAGGCAACAAGGAATAGCCTGCCCAGGGAGGTGGTGGAGCCACCAACTTTGGAGGTGTTCAAGAGCGGGGTAGATGTTGTGTTTAGGGACATGGTTTAGTGGTTTTGATAGGGCTGGGAATAAGGTTGGACTTGATGATCTTGAAGGTGTCTTCCAGCTGAAACCATTCTATGATTCTATGATTTCAATTCCTGTTCCCATGTTCTGACTGTAAAGTGATGTGCATGCACAAGTTTTTGGGGAAAAGCATAAAAATATCATAGAATCATTTTGATTAGAAGAGAGCTTTAAGATCATCAAGTCCAACCATTAACCCAGCACTGACAAGTAACCACTAAACCATGCCCCTCAGCACCACATTTACACATTGACAGTGTGCACCTTCATTGGTGGAAGAAAACTCCAGTCTCACTCGGTGGCTTCTGCTTACTCAGCTGGGTGAGGTTTGTGAGAATGCTGTGTGAAATAATGCATAGAATATCATAAAAGGCTTATTCATACTATTAAACATGAAATGTTTATTCACAGTACACAGGTTTTGTGAGTTGTTTCTTAGCTGGATAAGGTTGGCTTTTAGGACAAAACCTCAATTTATGTAAAACTGCATGATAAAACAATGCAGACTAGCCACAAGCTCTGCACAGGGAGTGCGTTAATGTGGCTTTGCCACACACTGCATGGTTTAGGGGGATACACATCATTTCAGTGTATCTGAAATCCTCAGCTGTAAGGTATGATGACACTTCTTTTTCCTGAGTCTTTATTCAAACTGTTTGCTCCTTGAGAGGGACTGCCTTTTGCTGCACATTCTCTGTGACATAGCTCTGAGTGTCTGCCTCAGCTGCACTGCCTTGTGATAATACTTTATTACGAACATTTGGTGTGAACAGCAGCTCTCCCACCTCAGAGAGAGGTTCAGGTGTAGATTCTTCCTTTTGTCTTCCACTGAAAGGGAATGAGTTGGAGCAATTATATAATTTCCTCCTGCTTCTCCTCCTAACATGTACCCTCCCTCTTAATTATTGTTCACTAGACACCCTAGACATCCTATACAGCCCCTATACTGTAACACTCATGAGATCTCTCATCAAGCTAACAAGCAAATTACCCATGACAGTACTGGCCAAACTACTGATAAATGTTCTGAAATACAATGACACCTTTACTCTTTCTTTCTCCCTTGTAAAATCAATCAGACTTACACTTTAAATAGGCAAGTGGTCTAAAGAAGAAATTTTACCAGACTGTCAAGGTCCTGGTAAGGGGAGTTGAGAAGGCTCTTTTCAATCGTCAACTATCACTGCAAGAAAGTGGGTTGCATGGGATTTATAAATCTACAACTGCAGAGAAATATTTGTAAATAGTCTGTAAATGACTGGTAGTTTCTTTACCCTGGCTGCATTTAATATCATTCACTCTGTAAATCAGACCTTTCTGATTTTGCTAAGGTGACAAGCCATTGCTAGAATGTGTTAAACTCTGTACAGGAGTACATGAAGTGACTGATGTAATTGAGCATGATGCTTTGGCCTGGGAAATGAAAAAAAAGTCAAACTGCAGAGTTTGTTGAAAACCATGGCTAATGGCATCACAGATTAAAAAGCAACTAGTAATCCTATACAGTTACATTAGAATCTCTCCAATTTGCATGACATTAGTTGGGATGTTATATAAATTGCCTATCATGCCTTCCTTTCCTCCCTAGTCCTGAAAGATTCCCCCAGTTTTTCAGCATTGCCCAGGGCTTTCTCAGTAAGGCTTCATGTACTTCAAGTGCTTCACAGAATTAATACTATTTTGCAGTAAGTGATTGAAGGGTGTTTTGCAATTCAATGTTTTTTCCAGTTTGCTCATTTATGTATCACTTTGGAGAAAAAAAAAAGAAAAGAAAAAAAGGAGTACTTTTTTAGGGGTTTCCCACTCATTGGTGCAAAATAAATGAGACTTGGCTCTGGAGGTTCATTGATTTTAAATCAGAACTGCCAATACAAGACATTTAGACATTTGAATATATTGAGCCAGGCACCCATTTTATGTCAGTGACTGAAACATAAGCTTGCCCTCCCCCCACCCCCAGCTTCTTTTTATGTGCCTTTTGCATTCTGAAACTTCAGCCAACACTTGGGTCACATTTTCAAGCCTCTCTTCACAACAACGTGATGCCCTTGCAGAAAAGACAAATGTCACTCCAAGATGTATTAGCAGGAATGCTGAGTATAAGACAAGAGAGGTAATTATTCTGCTCTACTTGGCACTGGTGCAGCCTCAGCTAAAGTAGTGCGATCAGTTTTAGGTGCTGCATTTTAAGATAAATGCAACAAGATGATAAGACGTCTAGAAAACACAAACCTCTGAGAAAGGTTAAAAGAGCTGGGATTGTTTAGTCTGGGAATTAGAGTCATAAGGAAGAGACAAATATACAAAAAATATTTTAAAGAAAGCAGAAATAAATTTTACCCTTCTTCTCAATGGGTAGTACATGACATAATTGGCTAATTAATCACTTAAATTCAGATTAAATCTTAGGAAAAATAGACTGATAACAAGTGCAGGGTAGCACTGAAACCTGCTTTTCAGAAACATGGAGATGTACTTTACAGGAGGTTTTTAAAAACAGATCAGGCAAACATCTGTCATGCATCATGCAGGATGTGTGCACTCTTGCTCCCCTGCCCTATGGAAATAACCTGCTGATGTTTCTTCCAGTGTCCAGTTTCTAGAATTTTGTGGTTCTAAGGGCGCAGGCAAACAACAAAAAAAATAGAAATAGAGGCGGCAACATAGCTGTTAGCCTCTGGGCCTTGGCTGTTCTTTTAAAAGGTTCAACACTGTGAGAATCATGGTAAAATTCCCCAAGTCTGCAATACTCTGGATGGCATGGTGTGACCCCTTACTTGCACCTTGTATTTAGCATAGACTATAGAACACCGCTCCTTGGGTGTTTCATTGAGCCTGTAATTTCTGATTGATTAAACATATATATTAGAAAATTATCCAGTCTATCTCTAAAAAGCTTTTGATCCTTTCTCTGGCAAAAAAAAACATTACTTTGTTTTTGTGCTGCTCCAAAGGCTAATTTACTTCCTTGTCAAATCTACATTTTCTTTCAATATATCCAGCTTTATGTGGCCTCTACTCAACCTCATTAAGGTTTCATCTGCCAGCAGATGTTATTTGCATTTAGAGACTTAGAGAAGGTTAGGTTACCATGTGGCCTGCTGATCAATATGCTGAACAAAATTCCTGAAACTCTTTTGTTGTGGTGAGACTTGTTTTTCCCGTTCATACCCGATAACCAACATTTGATAAAAATATGTGCAAAGAGCCATGACCACAAACACACAACAGGCAAAATTGGCTGGTGTGTGACATGTTATCATATAGACACTTACAACTGTATCTGCCTTGACCATGAAATGGAATGCAAAAGCAAAATATCCAATAAAATCAATTCTTTAGTGTAATGCTGCCTATCATATAAATGGTCTCTTGCTCTCTTTCTCTCTCTGTCTCACCCATAGATATAGAGATACCCATTCATTTTGGTTACAGACACCAGTGTCAGTATTTCTCCTGGATATCATATACTGGAATCACATGGAAACAAACAGGAACATTTTCCTTTATGCCCATAATTAAGTGGTACAGTTTCCAGACTTGTTCACTGTTTGCTCCTGTGAAGGAAGCATGAGCTGTGGGTGTTTGGGATTGCTGGAATTCAGACTACTCCACTAAATTTTTCAGCACTGACTTGAGAGGTGAACTTTAAAGACACTGAAGCTGTGTACGTATTTCCTCTCAGAAAAATATAACAGTGCTAACCTGTCTGTTTTACTCAGAAGCTTCTACATACAGATATCAAAACTAGAAATGTTATTTCATGTCCTTCTCAAGAAATGGTAGTCCAGAAGAACTCCTTTAATAAGGATCACAAAGCCACTTTAGTGTCTTTGCTGATTAAGACCCCAGACAGAAGGTTACTAACTACAGCTAATGCTGGGAGTAGTTTTCCTGCTGACACTTGTCCACTGCCTAGGTAATAAGGCCAACATTTAGAAAGTCCATTTTAGAAAGACTGGTAAGATGCTATTAGACAATTATGCCTTTCAGTATCTAGGATCAGCCTTTGCCAGATTTGAACTAATCATCTAGACTCAAAGTTGGGCAAATACCTTGTTTGGTATGTTTGGTGTTTTTTTTAACCCGGTCCCGAGGTTCTCAGCTGAATTGACTAGTTCTAGAACTGCAGATTATTTACAAGCATGTTAAATGATAGGAATTTTTTTTGCAGATGTACTAGTAATGCAGTTAAGCTTCTTCTCTTTGCTTGGTAAATAACTTTTAGAATCAGACCCTGCTGCTACAAACACACACAACTGAACATTTCCTAGAGTTGATGTATTTGTTGGAGTATTTACAGGAGGCAAAAATGAATGAGATGGAGGCAAAGGAAAGAAAATTAACTTCAGAAATGCAAGGAACACATGTCTTTTCATCTACAGCCTTTCCATCTACAGTTATGTGTTATTTTCCAAAACAAAAGACATAGAATGCTTTTGCTGAGCCTCCAGTCATTTCCACAAAGCAAAGCGCCTAATTGTTGACTTCACTCCCAGTACCAGGTCCAAGTATTGGGTCATTGTGCTAGTTACAAAGAAAACTTGGGCATGCCTCAAATTGTCAGGTATACTTGTGCAAGCACAATATTTATATTAATTGAGGTGAGAAGTGATTCACAGTCAGACAACTGCTGTTTCTTTGTTTGGATCTGATTGGCAGTGCTGGATTATGCTGTGCAGTAACTGTCAAGGCAAGACAGAACATGTATCAGCCCTTCAACTTTAAGCTGTTTGATGAAAGCTTCCATGATATAAACCTGTTTCATGTTGGTATAGATTACTTATATTTAATTAAACAGCATTAAATGAGTGTAAAAGCTTTAATTTATAAAAAAAAAATTAAAAAATTACAATTCATTTAACAATGCTGAATAGAAGTATGCGTATCCTAGACCCACATTCCCCTGAAGATTTGCTGCTTGAATCCAGAGGCTGGCATAGGCTCTATTTCTCTTTAGTATATGAACTATAACTGTCACATTTGAAAGACAAGGACCTTCAGGTGAAATCAGTAGCATACTAGGGTCCTAATTAGCCAAAGGCATTATATAGTCTAGGCATAAACACTAAGTACCTATATATAAGGCTATTCAGGTGTGAGTCACAAAGTAGAAAGACTGGTAATAATTTACAACACGTTCTTAGAAATTACTATAAAAGGATAAGGATGACATAAGGAAAAATTGAGCCTGAAGCCTTTTCTCCATTTACCCTCCTTTGAATGACTCTAGAATCAATGGAATTCAGTCCAAGGGCCATGGTGTGATGTGTCAGTTGATAATTGTGACTTGGTGCTCTTCATATTATTTATACCTTTGAACATATATGTCAAAAACCTTCTAGTTACCTTATACCTAGCAATCTCTTCATTTGCAACAAAAAAACTCAGAAAATGATCACTAGCTCCCAAAGAGTTGCAGAACATATATTTCTTACCTACTTTTTGAGAAATTATAAATATATTACATCTCTTTTAATTGGAAGTAAACTTTAAAGTGTCCAGGATAGGATGGCACAGATGGAACTTTCAATGACACAATAAGAAAAATAACAAGAAGCCAGTGTTACTAAGCTTTCAAGCCCTTTACTTCATTAGCTTCTTTTTAAAATTTTTGCTTTTCCCTGAGTAGCAAGTCTGATATCATATCTATATTGAGATCTCTACAAGAGACTTTAGAAAACAGAAAGAAGATAGAAGATCACATGCAAATAATATTATTCATCAGAGAAACTAAAATAGCAAGTTTAAGAGTGCTAGTAATGACCTAGATGTCTCATTCAACCACAGGATAAGTGTCTGTCCAGTCAGCAAGCTTAGTTTAAATTTTACTCCAAAGTTTCATATTACAAATGGCAGCAGGCTGATGCTGGGTGTTACTCTATCTGAGCTGGTTAGTTCACCCCCTATCTAAAAAAAACAGTCTTCATATTTCTCAAAGATTTCTAGTATTTCTAGTTTCTGCTTTGCATAATTTGTCTTTCTTCACCTAATGAGTTTTTAGTGTAAATAACTGAAAAAATGCCTAAAAGGGAAAGATCTTAAGCTCATATAATGTATAATGTGGCATCTGGTAAGAAACACCTTTACTTGTTGGAAAAAAACAAACCCCAAGGGAACCCAAATATAATTCATGATTTCTCTCTAACACATCCCTGGAAGTATCACTAGGACCAAAAAAACTCCAGCAAATTCCTAGTCTGTTTAATTAGAGATAGAAAAATTCTAATTAATTTCCCCTTATGCTGCAAGCACAATTTAAAAACATTTACAAAATTAATGGCCACTGCTAGACAAATCACCCCTGAGCAAATAGATGGATCATGGAATCGCATTAACCACTGCTAGCACTGTTCATGAGCACATTAAGGGTGGGGTTAGTCCAGCAAAGACAAAAAAAAAAAAAAAAAGTTAGATTTTTGTTTCTAAGGAAACCTCCACTCGTGTGTGTAATCATGTACTCTTGCACAGGGCTTTAAGAATTTATGCCTCAAGGAAAAGGGATGAACAGTCACAGAATCATAGAATCATAGAATGGTTTGGACTGGAAGGGACTTTTAAAGGTCATCTTGTCCAACCCTCCTGCATTGATCAGGGACACCTTCAACTAGATCAGTTTGCTCAGAGCCCCATCCAACCCAATCTTAAATGTTTCCAGGGTTGGGGCACCTATCACCTCTCTGGGCAGCTTGTTGCAGTGTTTCACCATTCTCATTGTAAAAAAATGTCTTCCTTGTATCTAGTTGAAATCTCCCATCCTTCAGGTTAAAACCGTTATCCCTTGTCCTGTTGCAAAAAGTCCTGACAAGAAGTCTGTCTCCATCTTTCCTATAGACCCCCCTAAAGTACTGAGACACTAAAATAAGGTGTCCCCAGAACCTTCTCTTCTTCATGCTGAACAACACCAACTCTCACAACCTTTCTTCATAGGAGAGGTGTTCCAGCCCTTTGATCACTTTTGTGGCCCTCATCTGGACCTACTCCAACAGGTCTATGTTTTTCCTGTGTTGAGGACTCCAGACCCGGACACAGTGCTCAGATGCTCTCTCAGCAGAGCAAAGGGGAAGAATCAACCTCCCTAGACCTGCTGGCCACACTTCTTTCAATGCAGCCCAGGGTACACTTGACTTCCTGGGCTGTGAATGTATATTGCTGGCTCATGTTCATCTTTTCATCCACCAGTACCCTCAAGTCCTTTGCTGCAGGGCTGCTTTCAGTCTCATCACCCCCCAGTCTGCACTGATAGTATTGCCCTGATCCAGGTGCAGTACCTGGCACTTGGCCTTGTTGAACCTCATGAGATTCACATTGTCCCACTTCCTGTGCTTGTCCAGGTCCATCTGAATGGCATGCCATCCTTCAGGGTGTGTCAGCTCAGCTTGGTGTCATCTTCAAACTTGCCAAGGGTATACTTGAACCCACTGTCTATGGTACTGATGAAGATATTAAACAGTACTTGTCCCAGTACCCCTGAGAGATGCCACTCATCACTGATCCCCATCAGGACATCAAGCCATTGACCACTACTCGCTGGATGTGACCACCCAACCAATTCCTCATTGACCAAACAGTCCACCCATCAAATTTGTATGTCTTCAATTTTGAGAGAAGGATGTTGTGGGAGACCATGTCAAAGACCTTACAGAAATCCAGAGAGACAACATCCATAGCTCTTCCCTTGTTGTTGTGATGATGTAGTCACTCCATCTCAGAAGGAGTGACTTCCCAGTACTCTTACAACCAGATGAGTTCTCATCAGGAGTTTTTTTGTGATATTTTTCAGATGCTGTCTTAATAAAGTTTGCTTCTGATTTTTATGTATTTTATGTTTTTTTTAGACAGAGGAGAAAGATGGATGCAACCTTAAAAAGATAATTACAAGCTCACCTGGAAACAAATTGCCTTGAGAGTGTTTGTGCTCTGGTCAAGTCATCTTTGCAGGATGTCTGGTATTTTGAACAAAGGCTTATTCATCAGAGAATCATAGGAGCTTGATAAACCCAGTAACTTGCAAAACAAGCCAAACACTCAGCACCATGTATTCCCAAAGCACACATCAGCTTCCATACTTGTAAGTCAAGGAATGTTCTTGCTTCTCTTACTCTGGGGTAATTAAGAATTTCTGCATTTGTAAAATCTCAGTCCTTACAAAAGCAACAGATCTTGTATGTTACTCTGATTGATCTTACTAATACACTTAGCTGCCTCAACTGCTTGGATGTTGCCCAGCTTCACAGGCTTGCTGTAACACAAAACGCTAGGGTCCCGTGATCCAGCTTACTCTTTTTTTAAACTTTGTTTTTATCCTAATAAAATTTCTATTAACTTCTAGTTCATATGTACTGGGAACAAAGACAATAAATGTGGAACAAGGACTGTGGACACTGAGTAGTACAAAGCTAAAACCTGAAAATTCATGGCCATTTACATGTAGTTATACATATTTGTTGCACTCAAAAAGACCACTTTCTGTTTATAAAAGTTTCCCTAACAAATAACTTTAACAGCTAGAGAAACCCACAGAATTCATGTGTTCTGCTGGTGCTGGTGCTGTATCACACAGCAAGCACAATCTTTTGAAAGTGTTTATAAAGGGTTCTACTTCTCTAGCACGTGTTACACCTAAATATGGTGACTATATTCTATCTAATGGGCACCAAACCATGGTGGGTGGTTTCCTGTCAGAAAGGCAGAGTCTGCTCCCCCATCTGCATCAATGAGCGGAGGTGCACAGAGTCACAAGTGTCACGAGCAAAGTGGTGTGTGGCATTGCTCCCCACTCCTCCTCAGGATGGGCAGCTTCTGCAAACATACTGGAAGAAAGCAGTCCCCTGTGATGGATGCCATGCCTCTGAGGGAGGTGCAAACATGCACACAAGTAAATAAACAAACAGTGGTCCTTAATAAATTAAAAGCTCTATCTACTTTTACCACTGTGACTTCCCTCTGCAGCCTCTCTGCTGGGCTTGACAGAGACAGCCTTGCTGGCACCAGGGCTGAATCTGGAGGAGTATTGCTGCACAAACCTTATCTAAAAGTCCCCTTTGCATTTCCACGGAGCTGAAAAACTAGTCTTATGTGAGTCAGAGATGTTTTTATATTCTTTCTGAAGGGTGAAATGCTTCTGACTTCCAGAGAAAGCTTTACCTGTGCTACTCTCTGAATGAGACAAGATAATACCTTTTGCTCCTGAGAGAATTTTCAAGGATAAAGGGAACTCTTGAAGGCAATGGTGGTGTGCGTGTAACTTTTTGTCTCTGCTAATGTCAACTCTGTATTCAGTATGATCAGTCAGTGTGAAGGGCTCTGTGATATATATCAGAGAGACAGCTTACTCCACACTACTCTATCCCACTGCCTTCCAAATCACTTTCCTAGTAATCACATCTGAAAGGACAATCATTTTTGCCTTGGATTAGTCTAAAAGTCTTTTGATCATTAACCCATTTTCCCTCCTGTGCCAGAAGCAGTCTGAGCTGAAAAGATAGTGTTAATTTCCTTTTGTTTGTCTTTTTTGTGCTTTTTACAGCATCTACTTCAGGAAGAGAACATCTCAAATGCATCTCAAATGCGGTCCCTCTACCCCCTTCTGAAAACCCACTCCTACCCTTGGCATCATTTATTTTAACACAGCACAGTGTGTTGCAGTCCAGACTGCTTTTCATCAGATGTGCAAATGATTTTAAATGAAACCCAGGAAATTATGGCAGAGTCTTCCTAAGTGTGTGAAGAGGAAGCTGTATAACTGATTTTTTATTTATTTATTTATTTATTTTTTTGAGAAAAGGAGAGACAGCTGACACAAAGGAAAAAAATAAACCCAAGGGCAAAAAGGAACTGCCTGAGATGCACGACAAAATACTGGTTTAGTCATCATGCATAAAAGGCTTTTAGGCACAACCCAACAGCAATTCAAGATTCAGGAGCAGGGAGGGATCAGTTTTATATTAATCAGAAAGGAGAAAGGCAGTGGGGGAAAAACAAGGACACACCTACAGAAAATTGGATTACTGGAAAGAAGTAAAGGCAGCAAAGAAAAGAAGCCACTAAGAGATGGGGAAAATGGAATAAAATAAAGTGGAAATAAATATGTACAATGGAAGAGAGAAGAAAATAAATTCAAAGGAGAATTTTTTAATTTATGGATTTAACTTTAGATTTCTTCAATTTATATGACAAAGTTGCCTTTCACAGCGAAGTTTAACACAGTGGGCTGTTTCTTCCAATTCTCAGGCTTGGAGAAGAAAGAGTAAAATATAAAGGTGAAATTCTCTGTCTTGTCCTTTAATAGACATAAACATTACTATTTCTGGGAGGAAATGATCTATTGTGCCACATAGATGTGCAGAAGTCTATGGGACCAAATAGGATCCACCCAACGGTACAGAGGGAGCTGACAGAAGGAGTCACCAAACACTCTGTATTTAATTTATCACCAGTCCTGCCTAACTGGGGAGGTCCCAGTTGACTGGAAGCTAGCAATTGTGACACCCATCTACAAGAAAGGATGATCCTGGGAACTACAGACCTGTCAGTCTGACCTCGGTGCCAGGGAATGTCATGGAGCAGGTCATCTTGAGTGCCATCACATGGTATATACAAGACAACCAGGTGATCAAGCCCAGTCAGCCCACAGGTTTATGAAAGGCAGGTCCTGCCTGACTAACCTGATCTCCTCCTACAACAGCGTGACCTGCCTAGTGGATGAGGGAAGTGCTGTGGACATTGTCTACCTGGACTTTAGTAAAGCCTTCCACACTGTCTCCCAAAGCATTCTTCTTGAGAAACTTATGGCACAAGGCTTGGCTAATTACACTGCACTGGATAAAAAACTGGCTGGATGGCCCGGACAAAAGTGCAGTAGTGAGCAGAGCTAAATCTGGCTGGCATACAGTCACAAGTGATGTTGCCCAGGGTTCAGTAGTTGGGCCTGTTCTCTTCAATACCTTTATTAATTATCTGGATGAGGGTATTGAGTGTACCCTCAGTAAATTTGCAGATGACACCAGGCTAGGTGGGTGTGTTGCTCTGCTAGAGGGCAGGGAAGCTTTACAGTGGGGCCTAGACAGGTTAAATCAGTGAGCCAAGGTTAATTGCTTGGGATTCAACAAGGCCAAGTACCAGGTCCTGCACTTGGTCATAACAAGCCCATGGCAAGCTACAAACTTAGGGATGTGTGGTTGGAAAACTGCAAGTTGGAAAAGACCTGGAGGTATTGATCAATAGTTGACTAAATATGAGTCAGCAGTGCACGCAGGTGGCCAAGTGGAATGGTCTACCCAGTGAAGTGGTGGAGTTGCCATCCCTGGAGACATTTAAATGGTGTGTGGACCTGTTGCTCAGGGACATGGTTTAGTGGTGAGCCTGCAGTGTTGGATCCAAGGTTGAACTAGATGATCTTGAAGGTCTCTTCCAAGTAAAGACATTCTGTGTGTAATTCTGTATGAGTCTTGGATCAAATCAAACCAGCAAATGACTCAAAGTTTGGGCTGTTGGGCTTGGTGAGGTCCCAGAAGAGAAAACATGGCTGATACAGAAAATATTTCCTCCTGGAGTGATTCCATAGAAAGACAAACTGCTGGGTGCATACCAGGAGCAATGGTTAGTGCAAGGGTTGCAATGTACATTTCCAGTGCAGTCCAAACAGTAGTTTCTGGGTAAATTCAAGGCCTGAATCACACTGTGAGTGCTATTTGAATAATATTTGAATAATGTTTGAATAATCTGACCAACCAGCCTGAAAAATTATACCTCTCTTTTCTGAAGAAGGGAGTTTTGTCCCTAGTTTTTAAAAAGACAGGAACATGAAAAGCAATTAATATGGCAATGTAAGGGTAAGTATAAACATGCAGATGTTTGAGTAAACTTCTATGTTTTGTCTTGTAATCATTGTTAACGGGAAGGCACAAAATGTTATTTAGAGTGCACTTAAAGGGCCAAGTTCTGCAAAATTCAGTTATAACATTATGCACAGAACTGATCATCTTTGGATCAAACTATGGACTAAATTTATTCCTGGTGATGGACCTGTAGAGTTTACTGGGTCAACATGTAGAGGATCAATACTGCAGTGAGACCAAATGATCAGCCACACAGAAGGGAAAGGCTCTTGTGGTTTACATGTATTCCTGTGAGAAGTCTGCAGCATTTGTCAATCCTTGTTTTGTACTGGTACTGTGTAGTTCAAAGATGAAAGCAACATCTGTTACTAATGAAAACCTTAGGTTTTGACATTAGTCACAACAAAGTAGGAAGTCTTGCACTGATTTTAGAAGATCACACATTCCCATGCACTTTAAAGAAGTAGGATATCTTCCAAAAAATTTCAAAAATGTAAAATAATGCCTTTGTGGGTAACTTCCTTTTAAAGGAAAATCACTTTAATATTGAAAGAAAATGCCAGTGGTGTTACTGTAATTATTATTACCATATATTAATTCCTGGTTTATATTTCTATACATACAGATCTAAAAAGAAATTTATTGTTTTCTCCATATTTTTTTTCCAGTAAGTGACATTAATACAAGAATGAGACATTTTTAGACTATTTTCTGTTGACAGTATTTCCTGAAAACATTAACTCATTATTTATCTATCCCAAGGAATGGTATGCATTGGAAGACAATCGCCTTGCAGTGGAATGTGACCTTGTCTAGTCTGTAACAGCTAAAAAATGCCATCCTGCTGACGTTATATTGTTATGATGGGAGGAAAAATAAGCTAACTTATTTGGAAAATTTGAAAAGAAATCTTCAGTTTCTTAGATTGAGCTCAGCTAACCTTCAGTCTCTGTCTTCGGGAATGCCATTAGTTTGTGCTTATGCAGTTTCTTTTATCTAAGATTTTGTACAAAACATTAAGGAAACATTAATTAAGTTTACAACATTTTAGGGGAGAGGCAAAAGTTATTAACCTCACTTTCAGTATCACATTCTGGACCTGGTTTGTCCCTTTGCTGCATCTGGGATGATGAATGGACCCTGTGACCAGCACCAGGCTCTGCCCATGGGTTCGGATGCTGTGGGATTCATCAGGGAAGTCAGAGCTAGCACTGGGGTCATCTTAGCTTCTCACTTGTCCCCTGCCCTCGAGCAGGCCTGCTCTCAATGCTCCTGGACAGGTCTGCAAGTGAGTTGAGTTTGTAACACAGGCTGTGTCCACAGAAAAAAACAACCTGTGTCTTTTGCCAACCCAGCAAATGAGGACTGTGCAATAGTCCTGCTGTTCTGTTCATAGTCTTTCTGCAATAGAGGGTATGTCCTCCAACAGAACAGTGTTCCAAAAGCTCTCTATACTGCTTTAGCAGGTGCTTATTCTGGGGTGTTTGTTCAAGTGTCAGGGAACAGCTGCTGGGATGCATGGGTACAGATGTGACATTGTTAGCTAGTGGGTAGGGCATGCTGGGGAATGAGCCGCTGCAGGGACATGGTGCATCTCCAGAGTTACATGTGGTGCAGAGCAAAACACAGTTAACGACTGCAGACAGGATATGCCTGGTATGGATGGGACCTGAGGCAAAACACAGTGTGTAAATAACTCTGGTTATACAGAGTTTCTGGAAACCTTTCCTGGATCATATAGTTTGCCAGAAACAATCTCAGATACAGTCTCAATGTTTGAGTTTTTATCTTTAAATCAGTCACAAATGCATCAAGCTTGAATGGTTCACATTATGCTGGGCTGAACACTGGAAAATAAAACAAGACTCCCCTAAATTTGTATCCCCCTGTTTCTGTCCTGTCCTCCTCCCTGCAAAACAGGGTTCATCAACTTTGTCCACCAGATTTTCGTATCAGAATTGCTTTAAATCAGATTTTTATCTTCTGCTGGTTTCTCTGTCAAGCATCACGACAGCTGCACCATTGCTGAGCTTGATACTAGACTGTGAGTCTACAGAAAAGAAACTTAAACTGTAGGCATTTCCAATTATCCCTTCAAAGGATGCTATTTTTTGCAAGTTCCTCTTGCAAATCCAGAAGACTTAGAGACTCTGTAAGGTCCATATTTCTGTCATATGCATTATTTAATGAGTGCTCAGGAGAAAGCTAATAACCAGAGACATGGATTTGATTGTAAGGCTTTAAAAAGATTAGGAACATGTGCCATAAAAACATAAATTCACGATGCTGTTGGCACAGAGAAAATTCCATAAAATTTCACTTTTTATTCTACTATCCCTTAAAAATATATTTAACTTATTTTCCTGATTTTCAAACTTCTGCTAATCTTTTCAAGTCAAGATTCACATGAAAAAATATTTTTGAAATATCACAGAATCATAGAATCATTAGGGTTGGAAAGGACCTCTATGATCATTAAGTCCAACCTTCATCCTAACATCTATCTATCTATCTATCTATCTATCTATCATCTATCTATCTATCTATCTATCTATCTATCTATCTATCTATCCATCCATCCATTAGACCATAGCCTCAAGTGCTACATCCACTCATTTTTTAAAAATCTCCAGGGATGATGACTCCACTACCTCCCTGGGCAGCCCGTTCCAGTGCCTAACCACTCTCTGAGTGAAGAATTTCTTCCTAATACCTAATCTAAACCTCCCCTGATGCAACTTGAGGCCATTTCCTCTTGTTTTATCATTACTAATTTGGGAGAAGAGACCAACACCAGCCTCGCTACAACCTCCTTTTAGGTAGCTGTAGATAGCAATAAGGTCTCCTCTCAGTCTCCTCTTCTCTAGACTAAACAACCGCAGGTCCTTCAGCCTCTCCTCATAAGACATGCTTTCCAGATCCCTCACGAGCTTCGTTGCCCTTCTCTGGACCCACTCCAGCACCTCAATGTCCTTTTTGTACTGTGGTGCCCCAAACTGGACACAGTACTCAAGGTGCGGTCTCACGAGTGCTGAGTACAGGGGCACAATCACCTCCCTACTTCTGCTGGTCACACTGTTTCTGATACAGACCAGGATGCCATTGGCCTTCTTGGCCACCCGGGCACACTGGTGTCTCATGTTCAGCTGGCTGTCCATCAGGTCCAGGCAGCTCTCCAGCCACTTCTCCCCAAGCCTATAGTGTTGCCTGGAGTTGTTGTGACCGAAGTGTTAAACTTCATCCCATTGACCTCAGTCCATCGCTCCAGCCTGTTCGAATCCCTCTGCAGAGCCTTCCTACCCTCAAGCAGATTGGCACTCCCACTTAATTTTGTGTCATCTGCAAATTTACTGAGGGCGCATTCGATCCCCTCTTCCAGGTCATCGATAAAGATATTAAACAATATATTGATAAAGATATTAAACATCATAGTTAAAAATGTCAAAACTTCCTATCCATCCCACAGTTTCTCATGTTCCCATATCAGGATTGCTAAAGAAAATGCACCACATTTATTGCTGTATGCATAGTGATGCATCTAGTTTAATCAGCTTGAGGCTGTAGAAAAAACTGGAGAAAAAAAAGCCTTTGTTCTACAGCCCAAGTCATTGCTTGCAAAAAACAAGTATGGAATGACAGTATATGAAAGAGAAAGCATGCCCGGAAGGACAAATCTGGATTTAGCACAGTTAATCTTACACTGAAGTTACAAAAATCTGGTGAGCATACCATCAATCTCATAGCAATCCATATGCAGAGACAGCTATACCATGAATCTCACATAACAGTTTTCATCAATTAGCCACGTTGCTGACAATCCTTGTCAAGAAGTGAAAGACTGAACACTCTTGGAGAGTGAATTCTCTCTAGTCATCCAGGTGGTCCCATGAAAGCTGGCAAGGCAGTAAAGTGCTCTGTGGAGAAGTCTGTATGCCTGCTGCTTTCTGCATTAAACAAGGGTGCCATGTCTACCTCTGCTATACAAAAGCCTGTTACTTGTATAGATGCATCCTCTAAATATTTTAGTGAATGGCATTTCTGTTCTACAGCCCACATTATAAGGATATTGGAGATAGTTCACAGAAATGAGGTTTGAGGCTAAGACTTGCAAGAAAGTGCTATGGAAACCAGATCATCAGTCTGCTGTTTAACCAATTAGGAAATATAGTAGGGTCATGAAATCTGAACAGCTCACTTTCAGAGCTCCTGAAGAACTAGTTATGGAAACAGCTATGACTTAACAGCTATTTGCCACAAACTGCTTAGCCAGTAATTTAAATACCAGTTGAATTAGTGAAATTCATTACTTCTCCAGAAAGGTAACATTTGCAAGATTAATAATTTCCTAGAAATTATTCAGCCTGTACTATTTTTGGTTACTGAACCATTGCAGTTATCTTTTCCCTCCAGGCTAGTTGCTCTCTAATTACAAGCTGACCATGAGGTATAGAAGCTAATGGCAACAGCTATGCAAAAGTTATACAAGTGCCCGGGGTGAAAGCATCACCAGCAAAACAGAGCTTACTCTTCTGACTACAAGTCCACTCTAGAACCTCTGCATTGAAAAGAGCTACGGATTTTTTTAATTGACCTTCTATTTTGGCTGTTTGTGAGAAAGTATTAGAAATTACCGAGCACAGGTACTGTTTCATTAGCCAAGAGAAGTTCAGTGTGAATCTCTCATGGCTAAATAAGTAGCCAGACAAATTCTTCATGCAGCTTCAGGCTCTATTCTCTGACATGTGACCTTTATTTAAATCAAAGTAACAGGCAGGAGTGTCTAACACCATGACTCAGAAACAGGCAACTTGAATCTCATTCAGATGTGGGTGGAAAGCATTACCTAAGTGTTACCAGAGAATGCCTTAGATTTTCTTACCCATGATCTGGTGACACTAGAAAGGGTTATTCTGTAGGAGCTGTGACTGTCTACCCCTTAACCTGTATGTCTGCAGGTCACTGACGATCTTTGGATGGCCATGTTCCTGTGCAGGAGGATAAGGCTTCATTCTGCATGGAGTCAAAACCTGAGGGCAGGCTTTTCAGGTAATAACCTGGCAAGGAGAAGAAGCTTTACTCCTTACCTCCTGCTGGTTCATTCAACATCATCCTCTCCAGGCACTGGAGAGGATTCCCCCTCTTGATGTCTCTCTGGATCAGGAGCTGGCAAGGAAAGGGACTTGGGTCCCTGCCTAGAGACTACAGAGAGTCAGGGCAGCAGCATGGGGCTTCCCCCTCTCCTCCTGGGACATGTCCTACACTACGTACAGATCTGTAGGAGAGGAAAGTCAAAGGTTTGGCTTTGCTTCACAAAGAAGGTGGATATTTGACACAGTCCAGGGAACAACTGACTTTAGAGTTGTCCTTTTCTGGATTTTTCTGCACAAGGGAGTGAGTTAGACCACTTCCTTGTTTATAAAAGGCTCCTATTTTGTCTTTCTTCTGTACAAACAGGAATTATGATAGAAAATATAAGGTGTCATGGAAACTTGGTTTTGAAAGATGAGTTCTGAAAACTTGACTAAGAACTGGATTGCTTTTCCAATTACTGGGGCCAAATCCTACTCTCAGTTGCCTCCCATAAATCCAGAGTAACTACCCAGAGTATGCAGAGTTGTTTCAGATACCTCTAGTGTGACAGGAAAAGTTGTGTCTGATGACATTCAGAGTTGCATCATTTCCCTAATAGCCTTCAGTTGCACTTAAATGAATTTTCTAGTAGTCCATCAGGATGGATGTTGTTCAGCGAGTGATATGTCTGTAAATATTTGCTTTGTTAAAAAGGTGTACAAGCACCAGTCTTGTCCTCTGGGAATGTGGCACTGACAGGTGTTAGGGTTCAAAGATCAGAAAACAATTGCATTAACTTTGGAATGGACATAGGTTCCTGTCCTGCAATGCGGTGACTGGAGACTTCATTCATCAAAGTCCCAGGAAATCAAATACACCTCACTCTTCTGGTTCTTCCATACTGTATTAGCTTTCGTTCATGAGGTTCACTTGCCCCTGTTTATTCTGAAGCAGGCCTGAAGATTTTATTCTTGGTATTGCATCACATGCCTTCTTTTGTAGCGGTTCCTATGGAATGGGACTGTCCAGATTCTGAACAGTTAATGTCCTGAAGGGATTCCACTGGCAAACTAAGAAGCTTGTGTGTGTATACATTGTGTGTGCACATGTGTGTATGTATGTATGCATGTGAGGAGCAGTCATTCTGTATTAAGATAATACACGTGTTTTTTTTCTCCTTAATCTTACTGTTGTTGCATATTTATGACCATCTGCCCATTCTTACTTAGTGAAACTGTTCTATGATATTAACATTATGACAACTCAGGTCCACAGATGACTAATCCACATATCACTAGAAGAAGGCAATTCCCACAGCGTGGGGACTGCACTGTCTGGCCATCAGCATTTCAGTCATTATACTTGTCCTATATTTCTTTGAGTTTTGCAAAAGGAAAGATCATTATATGTTATTTGTACATTGCAGTGTGACATCTTTAGGTGTCCCGTGTTTTTCTGCTTTCAGTACAACCCATTTTTATCCTCATGTAGTGCCTTTGTATTGAAAGTCTATAATTTAGTCACCAGCATTTCTTTATCTACTGCTGAAGTTTTCTCTTTTCCTTTTCAAGTGCATCAAACTCATTCCTTGAAGGGGCAGAGGAGTCTGAGGTTTGAGTGCATGCATTCGTGTGTGTGGATGATCAGGCAAAGTTCCCACCAGCTCTAAAAAGAGCACTCACATGCTGTACATAGTCCAAACTCACCTCCTTCCTGGCGTTTATTTGCAATTCAAACAACAGTAATAAAATAAACCTCACCCAAAGTTTTCTCTCCAAACTTGGCTAGAGTTTCTCTGCATGAGTCTCCTCTATCCCAGTCCCTTGTTTGTTCAAAGAAACAAATTTTCCTCTAGCAAATCCCAGCTAGAGCAAACAGGATCCACCTGCCAGCATGAGGCAGCTCTGTATTTTCTTGCAGGACTCTAGTACCTGTGCAGAGTATGAGTAAATAAAGTTGCTCTCCTTGTGCAGGATAGGAGCACCCAGTTGCGGAGTTGTATCCAGTTCCTGTATCCACTACTTAAGGACAATATACAAAATGAGAAAAAGAAATAAGAGAACTAAAATGCCTCTATGAGAGAGAATTATGTAGGGCTATTAAAATTATTTTAATTTATGAAAGAGAACTTCTGCAAGCATGTGGATAACAGTTTGTAAGACACTGCACAGATAAGGGTTATCATGGACCATGGAGATACATAATCAGACAAAGTCTTAAGAATATTTAATAACTAGGTATTGAGGCCAAACACTGGAGATAAAATTCATACTTCTAATAACGATTAATATATTATCAGATAATTTACTAAGATGTGTGCTAAATGATCTGTTATATTAAATCTTTTAACACCTCAAGAAGCTGTGCATCTTCACACAGAAATACCTAAGAAAATTATGTATAGATCATAGAAATCAAAACCAGATAGCTCAGAAGTGCTGTTCCTTTTCTGAAACAAATGCTGGTCCTACACGGCACACTGCCAGAGCCAGTATCAGGGTGTATCAAACAAGCAATATGACACTGCTCCTTTATTCCAGCCTTTGGCCAGTGTTTTTATTGCTGTTCCCACTCATTAGTCATATCATACTCCTGACACTGGGAAAAAGAGGCTGAGATCAGTATGTTAATACACTTCAAGGAGAGGGGTCCCAGTATTGCCCCCAGTGTGAATATGGTTTAGAAGTGAGCATTCCCAGAAAACACCAAAGAAAGATCAAAGGTCTTCCTTATCAACTGGAGTACTTGGTGGCTTGTGTTAGCATTTTACAACATTGTCCCAACAGAGATGAGGGATGAAGTTACATGTCCTGTCATTGTGCCCAGGAATTTTCACTCTGTGACCAGAGTTTTGACATACACTATGGACAGTGCAGTAGGGAATGAGGGTGCTGCATGTGCTGACCCCTTTCTGTCAGTTTCATTCCTCTCACCCTCCCACAAAAAAAAAAAAAAAAAAAAGAGAAATCTTCACTTTACACTAGGTATCTTGAGCACCTCTTCCCATCTCCAACAGAAGGACATGAGGCCTTTAGGAGTCAGGACTTCTGCATAAAGTGATTCCTATCACTTTACTTTTGGGGGAGCTTTCCAGGATGAGGAACTCTCTTCCCATAAAAAAAGCTGTTCATACAACATTAAATTTTAATTTAGCAGATCAGTTTCTTGCTTTCTTCAGAGAAGGAGAACATGTTACATGAAAAAAGATTGTCTATAACCATTAACTCTGTCCTTACTAAGCAAGAATTGTATTTTCCATACCCTGTGCCTGCCAGACCTTTTTTCCCTTGCACCACTCCACTGCTTTTCATCAGGTAACTTTTATTATAATTCATCCATGAAAAAAAAAAGAAAAAAGAAAAAAATCACACCTTTAAAGCAGAGTTAATTCAAACATCAATGTGCAAGAAGGAGATCAAACAACAGCAATCAAATTCTTTCTTTGACCAAGCAGAACATGTCTCATAGCTGTAACAGGACAAGATCAAATATTTTTCTAAGACCCCAACAACTAGTAAGAAAAAGTGAGACAGTTTTAAAGGATGAAGAAATTTGGATTGGAGTTAGCTACGACTTGCTTTCAATACAGTGGCAGAACAATGCAAAATTTATTTTTGTCACCAAATTTTGCCCTAGGCAGCCTAGATTTTGACATTACATCATATAACTAGATGATTAATTACATTTTAAATAGTCTTTGCTTTTCATTTTCCTTTTTTGATGTACAAGAATATTTTGTCAATGATAAAGATGTAAAGTGCCACATGTAGATTAACTTAGCAAAAGAAACCCCACAGGCAGACTGAGGAATTTATTTGTGTCTAAAGGAATACAGTCTTATGATTCTTGAGAAAACATGTGGAAGGAAAGATTATCTCACACTTGAGTATCATCCAAACTCTGCAGAGAGCAAGATGGGCCTGTTTTGTTGTTTAGGGCATATGAGCAGCTGTTCTACCTCAGCTTAAAGTCAGGAGGACACCATAGGTCACCTCAATCCAGCGAAGACTTGACTCCAAAACTCACTGCAATTACTAGAGAGACTGTGGCATCTTGGAAATTCTAGAGCAAGAGGGCCTAGGCAGCTGGCTGGTTAGCTGAGACCCGTGGATCCTGCAGGAGCTGGCACTCCATAGGTGGCTGAGCTGTTCTATAGTATTTGTTCTGTTAGAAACATCCAGCTGTGGATATGAAAACACATTCAGTTGAGATGCCAACTGAAGTTTACTTCTCAACTGGCTAGAGGACAGTCATACCAATATTATTTTTCATATCAGAGTGCAGGACCTTGACCCAGAAATCGGAAGATGAGTAAAAGGTAAAGAGAGTTCCAGCCCTTTGCTTAGTACAAGCCTCTACTTGTGCTAAGCTCACCTGAAAGAAGAGACACAGCACATTTCTGCACTGAAGAATAATACATGTGAGCCAAACCACAAGCCAAGCCACAAAGAGAAGGATGGAATAGTACAAGGCAACATGTCCATCATGAAGCTCAGATATAGCCATGGCATTGAGGAGGTTGTTTTCTCAGTGAATAAACTGTTGACTCTCAGCTCACATGTTCCCCTTTGGGAATAGATTACCCTCAGCCAAGTCCAGTTTGTTGTGCTCAGTTTTGTTTGTTTCTGTGGCTCATTTGCAGTTTTTCTGAAAACGACATTATCACACAGAGACACACACAAAGTGGAAAAAGTAGATGTTTGCTTTCTGGAAACCCCATGGCTAAGAACAGTTAAATGTCATCTACCAGTTTATTTAGACATGACAAGACATATGTCTAGGTTTGGGACACAGCTCAGGCCAATTCTACTCCTTTCTTCTTGTTATATAAATGGCCTTTGAAGAAAGAAAGAAGAAAAATAGCAGGTCATTGAACTTTGGAGACCTAGTGTTTCTAGATGTAGTCTTGCCATTTGCTTTCCACATCCATATTCTACCTACAACCAAACTTGCATTTTACCTGTATCCTCTTTTCCTCCACATTTCTCGATTATTTAAAATCATTGGGATTATTCCTTCTTCCATCCCTGTACCAGTATTATTGAAAAGAACTGGATGGGGAGAAAAAGGAGAGATCAGCCCAGTCCTTTGGTCAGCTTACATCCCAAGCCCACTTGTTGCAAAACCTCATGTGTTCCAGTGGACACGGAGATGACAACTTCAGCTCAGGTTTCTCTGACCTTCTTTTTGACTTGAGTCTATAGCCCTGGCTGGCTAGAAGAGTCTGTAAGAGCCTGACTACTGATGTCTCAGACCTTGTGTGTTTATAAGATCTAGATAGAGAATGAGCAAGGTGTGTCTGGAGAAAGAAGGTTCTCAATAGTCCTCAATGGCTCTGCATCCTCCTCTGTCTCTTTGCAGATAATGATAGGAAGAAATAAGTTCTGCTGATGGAGGAGAGTGTTTACTCCTTGAGTTAATTTCTTCTGCTAGCCACTGTGACTGCACCAAAGGGAGGTCTATAGTGGAGACTGCACCAGAAGGGGCTCATGCAAATTAGGACCACCTCTCTATGCTTCCTATGTAAATTGGAGATACCACCCATATCCCAAGATTATAAAGAGACAGTAAAAAAATCATCTGTGTGCACCCACCACCAAAGAACTCAAGATTTGGATTGATCCTGTGAGACGTCACTGGATCCAAGGGTGGTGAGATCTTTCTATCCTATTCTGTCTCTTCCCCTATCTTTTCCTTTCCTCCTCTTTCTACTCACTTTTCCTTTCTTCTCCTTGATACTTGGTTGAGCCTTAAAGTAATTGATAAGAAAATAACATTCCATTGCCAAAACATCTTTATCCTCACTGTTTATTGATCTCTGGGAAAACCAATAAATTGCTCTGTATTGTTCCTCCAAGTCATTGTTGTGACTCTAACACCTCTGCTGCCCTGCTGTGCAGAGACAGCCTCTTTCTGAGGATCATAACAGTTCACCCCCCTTGTCATCCACTGAGTGGGATGGGACAGGGTGAAGCAGGGAATGCACCTGGAAGGAGAACACTGTGTATCTAGCAGGACATGGCTCCAAGCCAAACCCCAGGACAGATAATATTTTGATCCTTGCTCACTGAAATGTTCTTAAATTCCTATTATGAGAGTCATTAAAGGAGAAACTTAGTGCTAAATGGCAGAGTAGGAAAAAAAGTTCTCCTCTACGTGAGTTGTTATTTTCATAAATAATGTTATCTCACACCAGCAAGTGGGACACAGTGATGTATGCAACCTAGGGAGCAGATACTGAAGACTTTTAGGGCAATACAAATGGGGAATCCTGTCTGCTAATGGTTATCAAGTTATCACTTTTCTCTTCCCACACCCATCACCACTATGGCAGGACTAGGTTAGCTGTCTGGCTGTTGCTGCCTTTTATGGGTTAAAGTTCTCAGGTATCACAATGGCCAAAGCAAGGTTGTCTTTTTAGCTGGTGTTTACCCAAAGATCTGTGAAAAGAAAAAGCAATTTCTGTCCCTGAACACTACAGAAAACAGCAAAGGCTCCGTGTACCTGGCCTTCACTGAAATGCAGGAGGAGATAGGGCTTAGGGGCTGTGGCAACAATCTTCCTCAAAAAGTCTGCTATTGCAGAGTCCAAACATATATAGGAATTACAGTTATCAGAGATTGTGTAGCTCTGTGGCAGAATCTTGAAATTGACAAAGTTATTCTGTCCCAGATGTGAAGGTGAAAAAAGAAATACAGAATTTGCATCAATATCCCTTTTGTGTGTATGTACTAAACCAGCACTGCCACATGAAGTGAGGAAAACATCATGTGTCATTTTGAAGGATATATCAAGGTGCTAAAGAGCTGGTGGCTCTCAGAGCAACTAAATGTGCTATCCCGGGTTACTTCCCCTGCCCAACTGCCCCAGGCATGTGTGGCTTGGGTAGTGCAGGAGGTAGCTGGTGCATGACCTTTAATTCCTCAGTTAAAGGAAATTGCCTGCAAGAAAGTGGAGGAATTAACTTTGCTTGTTAATGCAATATCTGTGGATCTAGTTCTTTCATGAAAGCCCACAGCAATTCCCATAAACAACTGATGGCTTTAAAGGTATTTAGCTAGAAATCTGGTCACCTTCCATCCCACTTTGACTGACCTTGAGCCTTAATTAGAAGGTCTGTGATTCATGACTAAATATTAATGGCATAAAACAGAGGAGAAAGGCATCCAGGCATAACTGGATTTACTCTAAATGTGAATGTTTGGTAATTTGCGGATCAGCACTATGATAATAAGGTGGTACATTCCAGAACTCTCTATATATTAGTGCAAAGCAAACTGCCCCAGGTGGTTTCTGAAATTAACAAAGTCCTGCTGTCAGTCTGGAACTGTTAATTGTTAACTACTCAGATAGGCTTACAATCCTCTTACTTCACAAACTAAACCCACTTGTCACCTGCTATTGATTTCATAGCTTTAACATTCAGAAGGAAAACAGACTGGGGAACAGAAAAAATAAAATCAAGATGTGTCAGGATGTGCTGCACTGTGTGTGCCATATAATAAAAGACGTACAAACAGACAATCCCTTTGACATTGTCCAGCCTCCTTGTCTTTCACTCTGTCTGCAAAGGGTTGTGAAGAGGCAGACAAGACCTAATGGGAAAACCTTCCTCCTGTGGCTCCCTGAGTACACCTGCACTCTTTCTAACCAACATACATATGGGCATCACTGAAATGCAGTTGCTGAATAACATGGCATAAACCTTATAGAGCAGCCTCTGCTGCTGGGTGTGCTTTGTCTGGACCCTGGGGATATTCTGCAGATATCTGGTTTCTCCAAGCAGAAAGCTTTAAATACAACACAAACATTGCTCTTCTGTCAAAAGTTTCTGCAACCTCTGAGGGTCATGATCCAACCTATTATTTTCTTCAGCATTTAAAAAAAACCCCACGTTTTGAACAACTGTAACTACAAGAGTTTCTGAATTCAGACACAATCCCACAACTAGTCACCCTGCAAATTCAAACATCCCCCCCATATCAACCGATTCACACAGTAATGCTCATCACCCATAAAGTCTGAGCACCTACATTCAGGTCCTTGGTTCTTTACAGCAAGGAGGTAGGACACCCACCTCCTGACAGTGCAGAGACTTGCAGTGTGGCCTTATGCTATTCCTATTTCCTATTTTACGCTTTAAAATGAAACCCCATTTCTGTTGGCAGAATGGAGACAAAAAAAGATGCTACCAAACAGCATGTTATGAGACACAACACTTTGGAGATAGCTTCTGAGGTCATATTTGGCCTGTAATTAAGACTTGTTAAAAGGCAGCACTTATCAAACCTAAATGCAGCAGGAATAGACCTCCTTCGATGAAGCAGGTACATTTTTAGGTACTGTGTACACATCCTAACCATCACATCAGAGGGGATGAACAAAGATGTAAAGCCAAAGAGCTAAGCAAAAGTGAAATCAATGCTTTAACCACAACCAACACAGTCAATGTAAAGGCAGCAGAAGTATTTGATCAGAAAGAAAATCCCAAAATTATTATTCTATTACTACCTGGCTACTTAAGCTAATTTAGCAGTTGCAATGACAATTGCAGAGTTTCTTGTAATATATGGGGTCACATTTATTATAGACCTTCCTCCTTCTTTGAGGAGCCTTGGTATGGCCTCATTTGCTACCTCCTACAGTCTCTCTTCAGAGAAAGAGGGCAGTACTGAATCAGAGGTCCAGACTGGAGGTCTCTGCCTTGAGTCTGTCACCATGGAGTGGTTGTCTGTGTCCCCCTCTGACATAACCACATGGCTTTCAGAAAAAGAGTATGTCAAGAACATCACTATAACAATACTTTAGTATTTTGAAAATGTTTTATCTGTGAAAGGAACAAAATTAATCATGTGGAGAGGATGTTGCCTTCTCTGCACAAGGAGACCCTGCATACCTATACAGCATCAAATGGAAATGAGTAATGATATTCTGCTGAAGAAGAGGATGGTTGGATGTTCTCAGGACAGTATGAGGAACCAAAATCTCTCTTAATTGTGAACTATTTCAGACACCAGTTACTTTGGATAAATTAACTTGGATTAATAAATTTGGTCCAAAATCATTGACAAAAACTGACAAAAACCATGTATCATTCTGAATGCTTTCCATCTACAGGGATTGTTATCTGGGTTTTGACTTGGTAGCACATAACAAAATATATAGTAATATTATGTAGGGAATGAGATCAAGGGGTTAATATTCAGGCACACAAAATTATGCCACCATTTCCTCCTCTGCCAATTAGCCCTGCTCTCAGGGCCTGCTGAATGGTAAAACAGACACACAAATAGCTCAGAGTACAAGTCCATTACTATGTGGCAGCCATCCTTATTTTTGCCTTCACTGTGCACTGCAGGAGCAAGGTGTTAGTGCAGAGCTCTCAAAAGAAGAGCATCACAGAGGAAGGTTATTAACCTCTATTGTGTCCCCCAAAGAGGTCCTCCCTCATAAAGGTTAATTTACTGATTTCATTGTTTTACACTTGCTCTATCCCCAAAGGGGAGATGCATATATGACTTCCTAAATCAACAGGAACCTAATGAAAACATGCAGATCTTTGGAGACATCTCTGTGTTGCTCCCAGCTATGCAATGTGCAAATCTAAAGCAGCACCTATTTTTAAAAAAACCCACACATTTGCTAGCTGCTGCCTATATTTGCACATGTTTATAGCTCCATACCACAGTCAAATGGTTTTAAAATCAGCTTTATCTACTCTGACATCCTGAATCAGGAAGAGGTGTTAGCATTTTTGTGGTGACATTTGTGAAGGCAACAAAGGTACTGATGGACTCCTTGATGTACCTCTGACTCAGTGGATGTGCAAGATGCATGGGGCTCACAAAACAGCTTTGACGCCTTGTGGCAAGAAAGCTGCTTCATTTTTGCAATAAAAATAAATGAAAAGGGGAGCTGCAGTGTGTGGTCTTGAGCCTGATGTGCCCATATGTTTTGTTTAGCAAAGGGATTACTTTTTGATCACAAAATTCACACAGAAAAGTTGCTTATTCTGACCCTTGTATATGTGGGTCTCTATTTGTGCATCCCTTAATACTGGAGCCTGATTTGAGGCAGAGCCCGAATGCAAGACTGCCAGATATCCACTCCGATAATTATTCTCATACATGTTCTCGTTAGCACTTCAAGCCAGCTTTAGAGCAGGCTAAAAGTGACAGTGCCACGTCCACATCTCCAGCTCCACATTTTCCTGCCCTCTGCCTTGTGCCTAGTGAACTCAGGCAGAATTATGTCTGTCCGGCTTTGACCATCTTCATATGGCAGCTGTCAGATTTGCTGTACTCTACCAATGATGTAGCTTCTCCTCTTGTTTTTTCAAGAGAACAACCAGTTACTAGAAAATTCAGTGATGATGAAATAGAAAAAGCAGACAACAGATATTAGGAGTTGGGACTCAAATTTAGTCTTCTTTTTCAATCTTAATCCCCTCTGCCCTTCCAGGTCCTTTTTGTAGTGTCAACCTAAAGTGCAGTGACAGCTACTGATTAGCAGGAAAGTGTTAAAAGTTTCTCAGCTGAATTTTTCCCAACAATCACAGCTTATTTACTCCCTTCCCTTATTTGCAGCCTGACATCTGCACCGACTTATGAGATGCTAAAGACTGTGTGGATGGGATTCCCCTTTTTGGAGAGAGAAGTCCTGAGTAAATGATGTCTTGCAGGCTCATGCCTCAGCCACAGCGCTGCTGCTGCATTGAGAGGTGCATCCCTGGGGAGGGAATGCCCTTACCACTTACTCTTGCTATCACTGCTGAACAAACTCTCTTAAAAAATCCTAGCCTGGCCCACAAGGATGTACTTGTAACTCTAAGCCTTGTCCTCTTGGTGTACTCAGCGCAGGTGGAACTGTTGGTGTTAGTTTGTAATATCTGACCCATTTTTTCTCTGATGACTACCTACCTACCTACCTCCCCCCTATAAAAGAAGTTTGTTTTTTTGTTTTGTTTTTTTTTAACTAATATCTTGAAGGCAATAACGAGCAGAGCCCTGTTCTGTGAAGACAGCCCCAGTTTTCAACATGAGTTACTTGTCCCATTTCAGAACGTTCACCTTCAGCCTAGTGACTTGCAGCTGTGAGCCTGGGTTTGTCCTGCCACTTGTTTAGATTTTTAAATTACGTGACTCCAAACACATTTATTGATTCAAAACGTGCAGAACTTTGGTGTCCAGAGAGGAGCTGCTGCTAAATGACTGCTACCAGTGTATCTGTGTGACAGTGATTTGGTTTCCATCTTAACTTGATTAACTCCAAAACCCATTACATCAGTTTCAGCCATACGCCAGAAAAGTGTGCCAGTTTACAAGCATAACATTGATGGCTTAATGGCGGAAAGCTATTCTGAGCGTTTCTGAAACATAGCCTTAATGATATATGACTGCCAAAGTTAGCTGTTTCACAGCTGTAATAGCACACTGTAGGCTGCATGGCAGCCAAACTGTCTTTGTTACTGTATTAGGTGAGGTGCGAGTGCCTGGAATGCTACATGCAGTGAGAGCCACTGTGAGTGGCAGCTGCCTTCAGAGTCCTTGAAAGGATATGCTGTGATAACTTGATAAGGTGTTTGCATGTGTCAGGGGCCATGACAACCATGCAAGTCTCAGTGATTAGAGCATAATTTTCTTTGAACGTGAGGTTCTCCAAATTGCATAGAAATTGGGTGGAAAATATGAAGCACACTGTGCTTTTTCCAAAAGGCTCTAATTCATAAGAAGTAGTTTTCTTGCTAGTGTCTGATTTGTTTAATGTGTTTATGCATTCTCTTAGAACACCCCTCAACTTTCCCAATCAGGATACACTGTGTTTTGTTAGATATTCTGACAATCATGACATTGGGATGTGGGGTGACATTCCCAGTCTGGGGGCTGATCTCTGTAAAGTGGGTATAAATTAGCAAGAATTCCACTGAAGTTATTTTGGTGTAAATATGGGGCAACTGATGTGAGTCTTAGACATGTTGTTCTTACTCTCTGCACCTATGCGGATCTAAACACTCCAGATACTATGACAATGTGACTACTTCAAATGGCAATCTCCCTGCTCAAAACTTGTCCATATGTTTCTTATACGGAGTTCATGTTCTCTCCCAGCTCTGTTTGTCATCAGCAGAAAGACCTGTCAGACCACCCATACGCTCAGGTGTCACTCAGCTGTTCTTGTAATGTTGCTGTGGTTCTAGTTTATTGTTACCAGACAGGGCAGCTCTCTGTTAAATAAGTGCATAGGATCCTACATCTGAGGGTTTATATCAGTGTGTATGAGGGCGATTCTCCCCTCAGTCAAATTAGTCTGTAGAGCTCTGCTAGCACAAGTGGGTGAAATACAGGACCCATATATAGTATGAATTCCCTGGAAAGGGGTAAATGGCATGCCCAGCTTCTTTAAATTGCCTGTAGTCAGTCAGAGGTACTGTGGCTGCATTTTCCAAATAACTGAGAAAGCTGATTTTAACATGGGTCTGTTTTTCAGAAATGGGGATTACACCAGATGACTGACTGGCATGCTGAAATGAGTGTGTATCCCGTAGTGATAGAGTATTTTAAGACTGCATCCTGTCCTCGATGAACAAACTTAATACACAGAGTTTGGTCCCATTTCCTCTTCACGAAACCTCATACCTCATGAATACAAGTCCTTGTGGTTATTTTCCCTTATGATTCATTTGTCTAAATTCCATTGAAGCTGTTGAGTTATGATGACTTAGTAAGAAGAAAAAAAAACTCTTACTGATTTTCTTCTTATGAAGGATTAAAAGATTCAATTTTATAATTAAACCAGAGATACAAGCCAAGTATGTCTGGTTTAAGATAAACACAGTTGCTGAACAAGTTATTGATATCAGTGAACCCTTGCCATGGTAGGAAACTGAGATGAGTGGTTTAGACTGCAGTACATGTAGCTTGTAGCAAAACCTGTAGTGCTTAAACTTGACAAGGCAAAATCACATCCATTCTTTCATGTGACTGTATTTGGGTTTCCATTTATATTATGTTAACAGAAAATATAAAATCCCTCTCTCCCTTCCAAGATGTTTCCAGTGAAAAAGAAAGCTGTTATCCCCCACCACAGGTAAAGTTCTCTTTTAGTCTATCAGGATTTACAAAATATTTGTCTCTTTAACACAGGTAAATCAGAGACAGACCAGCTATAGCTAGATTAAATGTGCTTCAGGACAACTTTTCAAAATACCATTAGAGATCCTCTGTCTTCAGTGGTGCACCTAAGCAAGTTACTGCAAAGTAAGTCAGTGTGTGAAATGGACTCTAGACAGTGCACACATGTGTGTGATCCACCATGAGCACAGAGTACCTTAGTACTTTCTCAGAGAAGGAAAATATGCTTTACATTTACTGCAAGCTTTTGCAATGAATGAACCAAAGTCACATAAAGTCACATCTTTCCTTATATTTCAGTACCTTGTTCTTAAGCCTATAACTTGAATACATTCCATAGCAGTTCCCTAATTGAATTGCTGAATAATGTAGTGTATTGGGTCCCTGATCTTCAAGTTATTTCAGGATGCTGCAGCATGTGTGTAGCTGGAGAACTTGGGCACAGTGAACAGATACTGAACTGACCTTAGGTATAGGTTCGAAGTTAAGGAACATAGGGCTAAATTTCCAAACTTCATCTAAAGATCTGTGGAATTAAACACTTTTTTTGGACTGATGAGTCCATGCTACATAATCAAATGGATTACAGTTGCTCAATTGCCCTTAATGAACCTGTTAATATGCTTCCTGAAGCTGCTTTTGTTCTATATGTAGGTAACCTGGTAGATATGCTGAAGATATCAGATGAGTTGAGAACTACTTTTAACAAGCAGTTTCTAAATAGACTTTCAAATTGCAGCGGTGTTGGTCTACTGATGTGCATTAGAACTTGCAAACCCAGTATAAAATACCTCAAAAATTGAAAAATCAGAATGTACTGTATTCCGTCTCTCTTAATAGTTTCCTGAACTGTGCATTAGCATTGTGGGTATAGGTGAATACCACATATTTTTAATTTGTTTCTTCTTCTGTGGGAACAAAAAGCCTGACCTTGTAGGCTTTGCTACACAATCCTGCCTTTTGCATGCAGGGTGAGCGGGTCAGAACTACATCAAAACTCATGTGGTTGTTTACCTTTTATTTCATTTTTCAGTAACCAAGAGTATGATGGCACAGGCAGATGCTGAGTTTCATTCCAGAACCCAGGTCCTGGATGACTGGCTAGCAGCTCTCCTAGGGCATTCAACCCTAAATTACAGAAACACCAAGTCATGAAAGGGTATTTTTGTTCACTGCAGCTATTGATGTATTATTTTATTATCACTATTAATGCACAGGAACAGTTAGTTCTCTCCTTAGTAACAGGAAGAAGTAGCCTGAGGAACAGCAGTTGAATGAAAATACAAGGGGTTGCTCATCTAACGTGGACAACAGATCCGAGATGTGGATCTTAGAAATGATAGTTAGGCCAGTGAACCAATGAGGATGTGATGAATCTTGGGTGTGTATTAGTTTTATGTGTTAAGCCAGCTATCTGAGAGCTATTTAATTCAATTCAAATAATTTTGTCAATAGGTGAAGATAGCAGATTCATCATTCATGGTATGGCTGCTATTCAGAGAGCAGTTGGGTTCCTGTCCTGCCTGTTTCCACTGTTACATGGAAAGCTTCATTCTGAATTTGTGTGGAGAAGCATGAGCAGAAATACCGGTCTCCTGAGAATTTACTTTTTTTAATAGACTGTGAAAAGGCTGCTGCAGCCCCTTTTGTGACCCTACACTCATCACCTCTGATGACTTTCCCTTGGCCTTGTTCCCTAACTAAACCAGGTGGCTGTGGGAAAGACAGTTTCATGCTTCTCCATTCTACATTTAGACACGGGAAGAGAGCAGAAGCAATGCTATAAAAAGTTTCAACTCCAGTAGAAGTTCAAATCTGTTCCTTATCCTGCAGAACCCTCTAGAGTGCTGCCCTTCCTCCTGCAGCCCCCTTTTCCCCTCACACATAAGCAGGAAACATTCACAGGGTCTGAAAGAGAGGTCATACCCAAGCTCCTGCAACTTTATTTTGCAAGTCCATCATGTGCAATGAATAAAGTACTAATTATAGGGTTTTCCTCCAGCTTTGGCAGAAGAGCATGTGATGAGACAGGTGAGGTCCATGCTTCAGGGAGACAGTGGAGCTGGTTAGCTGGAGAATCAGCACAGCTAACCAGTGGAAGTCTCTGTCTCAGTGCTCAAGTGATACAGTTCTTGCCTGCAGGGAAGAAGCAGGTGGAAAAAAAATCTCATAGCCTGGGAAATTACTTCAAAAGGGATGTTCTTTGTTTCTGACTTCCCCCAGCTTCATCCAAGGGAGAAGGTCTTTGGGTATGGCTGGCTTGTCCAGACTCTCCACTGCTCTTTAGGTTCCTATTAGCTTAATTTATGCTCATTCAACAGAAAAAAAGTGGTGGAGCTGTAAAGGACAAAAACTTTTGGGACATGTTTGATACTGCCTATAAGGGCTCTGTGTTGGTTTCCTATGTGAAGAAAAATCATGCTCTGTATATGTGTGTATGTATATATATACACAATATATTTCATTGTTGAATAGACACCTTCTACTTAACCTTGAAAGAAAGTCACTTTATAAAGTCACTTTGCCAACATACTATTAGAATCATAAAATAGAATCACAGTCTCTTGGAAAATAACTTTAAGATCACTAAGTCCACATCCACCACTATCCCATGTCCCTACGCACCATGTTGACATATCTTTTTAAAAGCCTCCAGGGATAGTGACTCAGCCACTTCCCTGAGCAGCCTGTTCCAGTGCTTTACAACTTGTTCTTTGAAAAAAATTTTCCTAATTACCAACCTAAACCTGCCCTAACACAACTTGAGGCTGTTTCCTCTCCTCCTAGGACTTGTTAGTTGGGAGAACAGACCAACCCCCATCTCACTACAATCTCTTTTCTGGTAGTTGTAGAAAGCAAGAAGGTCTCTCCTGAGCCTCCTTTTCTTTCCAGTTCCCTCAGCTGCCTCTCATAAGACTTGTGGTTTAGTTTTTTCATAAGCTTTGTTTCCATTCTTTGGACGTGCTCTAGCACCCCAATGTTATTCTTGTAGTGAAGGACCCAAAACTAAATACAGTACTTGAGGTGCAGCCTCACCAGTGCCAAGTACAAAGGGATGATCACTTCCCTAGTCTTGTTTGACACATTATTTCTGATATAAGCCAGGATGCTATTTGCCTTCTTGGTCACCTGGACACACTGATAAATCATGTTCAGGTGTCTGTTGATCAACGCCCCACATCCTTTTCTACCCAGCTCCACAGGGACCACTGTGAACAGAGAGAGCAAACAGAGTGCAGCATGTCAGTCAAAGTGTGCTGCTGACATGAACAAGGCTGCAGTGGCTTTACTGTGCAGTTGCAAAGTGACTTTTAATCTGACTTCATAAGTGTCTGAGTAGTCTTGTCTATTAGCACATCTAAGAAAAAAATGTTCCTGTTCAGAGACAGAGTGAACATTCATCCTTGATTTTCTTAACACATTTTAGATATGTGGCATCAAGCACCAAAAGCCAGCTACTTTCTAATATCTAACATCATTTACAGTATTTCAGTCAGACTGATTTTGCTATAATCATTAATTGTGTAGGACTATTTCTAGCCTTTCCCATAAACCTCAGCTATTTACATTTCAGAGATTCAAACTGGATTCCAAATTTCAATTATGTTTTTCAAACAATGGATGAGACCAAAATGAGCTTTGAGATTAATGATTACATAGGTTAATATCTCATATATTATTTTTAAAGCATCCGCCATTTCCAAGACAACACACTTGATTACTAGGGACAACATCCAGGCAATGGTGAGTCTAGACAGATTTGTGGGATACAGATCTAGAGATTCAGCAAAAGTGTTTCAGATTGTTTGTACTAAGAACTGGTCTAACACTGATGATATTTAGACTGATAAAAATACATGCATCCATATGGCTTTGAGTAGTTAGTATGGGATTAATAATAAACTATGTTTACCTCTTCAATTGTAATTGCACATTTCCAACTACATTTTCCTTTTTTTTTTTTTTTTAATATACTTTGTATATCAGAATATAAAGCTGGCAACAATAAATGTCTTTACATGTCTTCAGAAACATGAAATGTCATCTTCTATGTGAGTCCTAGCATCAGAGAAGAGAGTCATTTCAGAGAGCTGTGATTGTGCGCAGATGTATGCTTACCTTCCCTGGTAAGTGAAGGGGTTGTGGAGTGAGGAGTCAGGGTCATTGTTGTGAAAACCTGCACTGGCTTATTTTTCCACTGTTTTGATAGAAAGTCCCAAATGTCCTTCATGTTTGGAGAGCTTACAATTAATACTACTCCATATGGCCTCAAAATAATCTTAAAAATAATTTCCAAATACTATCTTTATAAGAAACACGTCTGGAAAAGTATGAAGTGGTTTTATGAGGGACATTTGGACATTGAGTAAAAGGGACAAGCACCATAACAGTTTCTGTGGCAGTAGGCAAAGAGGGAATTTCAGTTTCTTGAAGTCTGAAAAAAAAAATCTTCTCCTAAAGAAAGACAAAAAGAGAGGAAAAGAGAGGATAAAATAGAGGGGTTGTTGTAGCTTTAATTGACTGAAATGTGAAGGATTCAGTGATTTAATTTTTCTTGCCTGAAAGGAATTTTATTGCATTTTCACAGCCAATTTGTTTTGTGACTAAGGTTATCTTGCTAATGAGCATGCAATATGATTTCCAGTAATGAACCAAGGCTCACTCAAAATGATATCTGTAAAAATGTAAAGAGTGGTATAGACGCAGCTGAGCAAATTTCCATTAAGATATCTCTCAAATGTTCATTATAATTTGTCATTACTCTTCCAGGTCTACTGATGATGGTAAAAGATAAATAATTTTCCAAAGACATCATGTTACTGTTCTATTTTGGTTTCTCAGTCATATTATTGTTTTCTGGAGGGCTATTATAGTACTGTTAAAAGCAACAAATAACACCTTCCTTTTCCTCAGATATGATTTTACTTGTGCTCTCTTGGGGTGAAAGTAATGCATTGGGTGTTAATTGTTCTGTTTGAATAATTCACACTTCTGTTTAGTAGATGTGGGAGAATTCAAGTACTTTGGGAAGAAAGCAGAAACTTACCATCCCATAATAGTTTCAAAAGCTTCAGATAAGTGTTGCTTTCAATTTCTACAGAAAACTGAGCAGCAAAAAGGTGAAGGAAAGAAAAGAGACTGCAGTTACTCAAAAGGAGAACAGCAGCCTTCAGAGAATGATAAAATGACACTTAGTAGTTGTATTTAGCATTTGGAAAAAGAAAGAACAAAACCAACAACAGCATCAACAACAAAAGCAAAAAAAACAAGAATACAGAAGATATCCATAGTCTGGATATCCATACACTGGATACATACACAGCTATCCATACACTGAATAGTATCTTTGTCTGACAGCAATCTTACAGGAATCTACTAATTTAATTAAATTAATTTATTAAACTAATACTGAAAATCATAAAAAAATTCCAAGTCCCTATCTTGTGTTACTATACAAGTGAGCAATTCTATAGCAAACATGGGCAGAGACTTGATAACAGACAGAAGAAAGACCACAGGAAAACTTCTGGTTGTTCAGAGATAAGAATTTCTGGTTGTTGGCCTGGCTGAAGATGACATCTGTTAGTTACATATGTTGCTTATATAAATCATAGTGAAATATGAAGTGAGATCATCCAATTGTAGGTATGCAGAAACCATAGCAAAATATCCACAAAGAATTATGTTAGACAGTTTCCCTAAGGGAAGAAATGTGCTTACTTCCCATAAAAAGTGAGGCAAATTTATCATCTGGACATGTCTTTTTCACAAGCAGAAGAGGAGAAATATTTTTTTTTTCATAAGTAACAATTCTGATTTTCTTGTTACTGTACATATGCTACTGTGCTGAAGGCTCACACAGAAATATGTGGCCAGAAACTGACAATTTGACGGGACTTAGGAGAAAGCTGAGGGACTTTTAGTCTTCATAAAACCTAAAGAAGCTTAGTCTTCAGCACTCATAAACCTGCATATCAAAACCATAATTCTTTGTTTGTTTTCCACCGTGGAAAATACATGGTAATAAAGATGCCCAATTTGTTTACTGCTAATAGCAAAGAACATGTAAGTGGACAAATTATTTTTGCTCTGGCTTACATCTGCTTCTGCAGAGATGCCCAGGCTAGCTCCAAGGGAGCTCATTCATGCTCATGAGCACAGAACCCCAGGTGGCCTAGTGCTTTCCTTTTCCTTCAGGACCCTTCTGCACTGCCCTATGCCATGCAGAGGATTTGGGTCTGTGATGAGAATCCCAGTCAAACGTTCTGCTGACACAGGAAAAAGCAGCTGCTTCAAAGGAAGCAATGCCTCTTGCAGGCAGAAGAAGAGATGGTTTACTGCAATCCTGGCAAGAGCAGAAACTTGCTTTTAGCCACAGCTATTTCATTTTAGGAGAGGGTGAAATTTGGCAGGCCAATCCCAGTGCTGTGGAAAAGCTTGATTCTGCTTGCAGTGTGTAATAATCCTGTGCTCTTTCTTGTGAGTCGGGAACATCCAGATTTCTGGCATTGGCTGACATTCTCCCAGAAGGTCTGTTCTGAGCTCCCTGTGCAATGAAATAAGAACTGTTCATATATGAGTGTATTAAAGGTTCTTCATGCTGTGAAATACAGTTTAGGAAGTTTCTCACAGGCTCCCCACACTTTTATATTTGGAGCTCTGTCAATTCTGAAATGGTGAGAAACTTGGATTTGATTTCAGTTGACAAGTAATAATTTTAAGCCTAATTTACCACTCTTCAAAGCATAATGTAGCAGATTGCTGTTCACTCTTGTTTTTTCAGTGACACAGAATTGAAGAGCACAAATTCAAAGATCAGGAGCTGCCTGATTACTGAAATTTAAAATACTCTAAAGCAATTAAAGAATTACTGCTCAGATGATGTAATACAGATTACAAGTAAAGGAATAGAGAGATTTATCTCACACACTGGTATTAGTGATAGCATAGACACTTTCTGCACACCTTGAACTGATAATAATTCAACATCAGCTTGCACAGCTGAAGAATGCCTCTTTGAATCTCAGTGTTGATCTCAAAAAGTTCTTCAAACATCAAAATAATGTTTTCCAGACTCAGTTTTCCCACCAAACTACAGCTTGATTGACAAACACGTTTTAGATGATTACTCCCTGTCAAAAAGCCTACAGTTCCAAGTGAGAAAAAGCATGTTTCATGAATCCACTGGTATATTATAATAAATATTTTTAGATACATCTGTTTTATTTACTTCCATTCTTTCAGCACATCTTGAGGTAGAAAACTGGAATATCAGTGTCCAGTACACTGCAAGGCTCCATGCAGAAACAGAAGTGGCTAAAAAGAGGAAAACTCATCATACTGCACTTTTCTATGTCTCAAACCAGCTCCAAATATGTAAATTCTTACAATTCAGGATCCATTTATAGTTTTAAGATCTCTCTGGTATCTGACAACAGGGATGTCAGCTAGGATGTTAAGATCAGGACATAGATGCTTACCTATCAGAATACACATATTTGACCTGACAAGGAAAGACTAAATTTTCTCACAGTAAATTTAATTTTAAAAAAAATCATCTAAAGTCCTTAAGATCTATGATTAAGGTAACTATTTGCCCAGAAAATAAAGATACTTGAAAGACTGAATTCTAATTAAAAATAAACACTTCTGTTTGCATTCCAACAAATTTCTTCCTCAGCATTGCTGTGTTATCACCCAAGGAGAACAATAAGATATATTGGTAGGTATGTTAATCAACCCTCAGAAAAGCTCAGGTTTCAACTATGCCTATTTAATGGTACTTAAGGATCAGAATAAACCAGCTATGACTCCAATTTTCTAGTAACTGAATCCCATTTTTGTATAGTTTAGAACAATCAGTAATACACCAGTATTAATAGTCAGTACTGTCTGTCTTTGACTTCTTGAACACATCTTCTTGACACATCAAAAACTGTGAAAATGCCGAAGCCACTCTTGTAACAGTTCAAGCTAAATGAATTATGGACTTCAAGGAGCAATCCATATTGTTGATCACTGCCTCAGTCTGCAGTTAAATGCAACGAAGAATGTATCCTAATGATATTACCCACGTAAACTGGACTAACTTAGCTATTATTTATTTCCAAAGCTTGACCAACAGTGAAAAGTTCAGATCAGCAGCATTTTGTGAGATAGGCAGAACTTGATTTAAAGGCCATTAACAGGATGCGAAATATAAAACCTCACTGTACCTTGTACAAAAACTATTTTTCCTAACAATGCCATGAACAGGGTAATTTTAGAATTAAAAGAATAGCCTCCACAATATCAAATGCCAAGAAAGGCAGTTTGTTACTGTTACAAACATGGTATCAATGAGGAAACTCAAGCATGTTTTAAATGACTGGACCAATTCACAGCAGAAGACACTGTCAGATATAGGCTATGCCATTCTAAAATGTTCCTTTATTTCAGATTAGTAATTGGTAAAATGGATTTCTATTTCTCACTAACAGTATTTATTATTCTTTATCTATCTTTCTCATTTACAGTCCTCCAGAAGTATTCAATTATTGCAACAGAGAAAGAGAAGAAGTACAGTGTGCTGACTTCCATTAGGATTCCGGTGAGTATTATCAGCTTGGTCTAAATACAACTTCAGTGTCCTATCCATTGCTATCCAAGCAGAGATGTTGTAAAACACACCTCTTCTATTTGAGTAACACGAAAGTATATTCACCCAGAACTCTCCATCAACAGTGGGATGCCAGCCCATCTGGAAAGTTGTTTACAGGCCATCTGAAAGTGGGACAGAGAAAAGGATTGACTCATAGCAGGCAGATTCATAAACAAAGATCCAAATATGATTGTTTTAGAAGTAACAGTGCAAGAGCTAAGGTCCCTCCCAGAAATCTGTGTAGCCAGTACTTACGCAGCAGATAACCCCAGCTGACCTTTCTAGCATTCAGAAAGTAATAGAATGGCTGAGAGGAACCAGCATAGAATAATTTTTGCAGTGAGTCAGGCAAAACAAACTCTTAGTTGACACCATCTCTGTTGTCTTTCTTCATCTTACATAGCTGTTTCAGAAGCATATGAAGAGAAATCAGTTGCGAGCAAATGCTGTGCTGCTTTTGTTCAAATTCCACCTTCTCTCTCTGTCATTATATCTGAACAATCCTGCCCCTGATGGGGGATGCAAAAAACAACTGAACTCTAAAACTTTGGTGCCATAGTGTAATTGGTGTTCCCCTTTGTCTCTTCATGACCATTTCAAATGCAAGATATTAAACTCTTTGGTACCTCAGGATTTATTTTTAACTTATTCTAACCCAAACAGTTTCAGAAACAGGTAAGACTCCCAATGTCAACAGTGTTACTTAGTTTTTTGAAAACACAAGCACTTCAAAGCAGAAGAATTAATAATTAACTGTCTCCTAAACCTGTGTTGTTTAGGATATAGCTTTTATCAGGTATAGGATAATGCATAGTTTGTCACAACACAATTATCTGAACTCTTGCTCAGAACAAGAAACCACTAGTTTTCTTACAGCCTTGAAGAAAAATTACATATATACATCTTGCATAGCCTCAGCTGCATCCCCATATGTGCTATATGCCTTCTGTATTTTTATTACTGCTATTTTTGTATTTTGTGAAAAGCCCAAAACAAGCACTTCCATCCCTGCCGTGGTAGGGTTCTAAAGTGATGAAAGCTGACTCAAGTGAGTTCTGTGTATAGGGCAAATTAACACGACCACATAATAGAAACTTTTTACCTATTATAAATGTAAGTGTATGCACTGTGCCATATCAATAACTGTTATTTAATATGAACATAAATACAAGCTTCCTGACTCTGTGAGTCCCTCCAGAAAGCAGTTTCTGTGAGAGCAGTGCACACTGAACCAAAGGGATACTCAGTTTCTTAGTATTGCACTACTGCAGCACTGTTATCCTTTGCTGAACAAAAGGAATTCAAGGTAAAGATATATACAAAAAATTGTCCAGCCAGTAGGAAAAATTGTTCTGTGGTTAGTGTAGATCATGCAGAAGCATCTGAACTTAATTGCTTGTCTCAGGTGATTTCATGAGCTAGTTCTACAAGCACACCTTCCCTTGCAGCAGGTGGCTGGAGCTCCTCCCTGCAGGTATGGGGGTGAGTTGAAATCTGGGCAGAAGTAGGTGACACCTGCTGTAGTTTGTGTTGAATGTCACTCTTGAAGCGCAAGTTCAAGGAAGCAATCATACGCTTAATGGGGAAATACACGTGTTTCCTCATGACAAGTCACTAGGGTCACAGATGTCATGACAGCATGTCATTGTCCATGCACAAGCATCATGGCATCATTGCACCTCATGATCATAATAAAAAAGCTTTTCATTAGTTGGTCTCTACAACGCAGCATCATTATGTGTATCCAGGCATAAGGAAACTGAACCACATCTGGAAGAGCCAGGAATAGAGTCGGAAGAGCCTACATTTCTGGTAACCCTTGCTTTCATGCTGGCCACATCATTTCCTTCACCTGGGAGTTAGCTATTGGTGGCAGAAGACTGCAGAATTCATGTATACAATTATGGCATCCTGTTTTGAGTTAGAACAGAACTACTTCTTTTCAGTGATTTTACTTTTCAGCTCAGTCACTTCTTACTAACTGTGCTTTCTCAAGTTAGCAGCGGATTTTCACAGGCAATGAAAATCACTTCTATCAGTGAATGAGTATCACTTCTAGCAGTGATAATGCTCAATGTTTAGAGTCACTATCAAGGATTGGTGTGTGGACCAAGACCACATCTACATCTTGTGTACCACAATGGGGGTGCAGAAAGTAAGAGTTTCCACTTCTGGGGAGGAGTGGAAAGGAGAGGTGACCATAAACTGACCAGCGAGGTGAATCCAAGGATCCATTTGTGGTCATCCATGGCTCTGTGCCAGGGACTGTGCTTCAGACTGTTCTTCCCCTGCTTTGCTAGCATTCTTCCCAGCCTGCCCTTCCCCTCAGTCTTGCATTTATTTTACCAAGCCAGATGCAACTTGCTGTTCTCCATGCCCATGAGGACAGACTGCACAACTGAGGAGACAATTGCTCCCTACAGATCTATTCACAGAGACAGGAAAATGGTCCTTTGCAGAAAGAATTTTTCAACACTCAGTGTGCCTATGCCAAAATGCCTGAACAGATTCACTCATCTTCACTTCTCTGATGAACTAATTACGTTTCTGGAGTCTGTTACTGTTGTTCTTGGGGAATCCATGGAATAAACTAGATAATTGAAGCCATAGAAGTGGCAAATGTCCTGTGTCCTATTCACCTGCTCTTCCTGTCCTAGGAAGGATGTGTGTTGATTTTGAGAGGAAAGACATCAGATCAGTTCTGTTTCTTTCTTTTTCAAAAATCAGTTGCTAAGTGAAACAACAAAGTGTGCACAGGAATAATAACAGAGCTTTGTTTTTCCTCCCCATTAAAAGCCAGCAGCCTCTTAGTGTTTCATATAGCAAGATAAGCAGTGTGACTTTTGTGGCCATTCACATGCATTGTTTTAGCTTGTTGTGTTATCAACTCAGTTTCTTAGTGCTTTGGGACTGGACAAAAGCCCCAAAAATATCAAAATGATGAAACTGCTAGGAAGAAAAACAAAAATCAAGTAAACAAATTGAGAATTAATAGTTCTTCTATAAAGTGCTTTTGCTGACAAGAGAATTGGGGCAAGATGATCTTGGCAAGCAGGATGTTGTGCTAGCTGTGCAATCTTTTGCTGTGCTCACATACAATCTCTTAATATTGGGTGATATCTTCTTTCCACATTTCATGGAGAGACTGATTTATAGGTTGGAAGGAAGATGAGGGTTTTTAAATGGCAGAGCATTTAAATAAAAATCCTTCATTATTCCAGATCAGGTTTTCTATTTACTTAGTAACTATCTCAAACTCCTCTTTATTTTCCAAAGACTGCTGTGGGTTTGTTTGTTTTTTTCTATATTCACTTTATTTAACCCTTTTTTAGAACAGATCTATCCTTTACTTGGATTCTCCTTTATTATAGATTGGAAAGAGAATTAATAAAAGATAGGGAGAGAGAAATGAGAGGAGTTGATATGTCTTCAATTATGTTTTGAATTTTCTAGCTTCATAAATCTCTTGACACCCCTTATACTGTAGTTAGCATCTCTTGAACAGATCCTTCCTCATCATAGCTTTGCTTTCATGAATGATCTATCTTTTCTATGGATCTTCAACTAAAACTACTTTCAGAATAAAATGGTAAGTGACCTGAATTGTCACATAACAAATGCATTGTTTCTAAATCATTTCAGCATATATGTAGATTTAATAGGAAAGAAGCTGAGAAAAACCTAAAGAGATTTCATTGCTCTTCCCTTCTTCCCTTTGCCCTATTTCTGAGCTTCCCCCAGTCATATAAACCAATATAAAAGTAAATCTTCTTTTCTGGCATGCCCGCCTACCCATGTTGTGGCTGTATTCTTTCAACTATTATGCAATAAACACAAACACCTAAGTACTTTGGGTCTGAAGTATATCACACAGAGCATACTCAAGCCTCCTTTTATCTTTGAATTTCTGTCTGTCACATAACCTGTTTTCCCTATGATCTGAATCACTGGAATCAGAGTGGGATAAAGACCAAAGCTGAAGAGAAAGATTTGCTGTAATGTTCACAAACTAAAGAAAAACTGAAATTAATGTAAATTCTGTACAATACATTTGCAAGGGATTAGGTAACTACTTACTTTCATGGAAATGCTTCTGCAGTCCCTATTTCACAAATATCCCATGGAAGACGAAATGGATTCATATTGGCCTCAGGGTAAAGTGTATCTCTCCGCTTGTTTGTGCTTAGAACATAAAGCTGTTTACAGGGATTTGAACTGAATATGTTTTCGTAATGCTGCCCTCTCAGTTGTGAAAGAATTGCTGAAAGACAGATCTTACTGGAGCTCTTTTGATGGAGCTCTAAATAATGCACTGGTCAAGCCATTTCCTAAACTCTGTTTATAAATTCCTTGTCGTAAGAGCAGTGGTGAACACCAGACAATATATTCTGAGAGGATTTTTGTTCTACATGCAAACCCATATTGTTGTAGTCAGCTTTTGGGCTCGTGTTTTACAATAACATCTGAAGCATGTCAGAATAGGGCACTACTGCCTATCATTTTGCATTATGCCCAGAATGAAATTACTGATATGAAAAAGGCATTATGTGAACTATTTTTTTCTTAGGTACCGCACATACAGCCCTCCACAAGGCCAAGGGAGGGGAGCAGAGGAGACCATTTGCTTTGACCCAGTCTAAACAGTGTATTTTCATGAAGGAATCTATGTCTCCAACAACATCTCCTGAGACAATATGGGATGTTGTGGGCATTATATGCTTGTATTATAGTAGTAAACAGAGGTGTCACAGTGTGGGAACTGAGTGTGCGCATTGCTCATCTTCTTTACTCTGAAGTGCTTCTATCTGATTACAAACAAGGTGCAGAAGTGACTTGATCCACTGCTAGGGAATGGCTGACTCAATAATAACAAAAAAAACCCCACATGCACAAACATATAGTGCTCCTGGAAAATGGCCTTAGTCATATATTAAAGCTGTATTTTACTATAATTCTGGGGATTGTAACCAATATGGGATAATTTATTTTCTTGATAAAAATGTTACAAAAAAAATTGTTTACTTTTTGCTTACCACTTCCTCAAAAGAAAGAATCACATCCCCTACAACACATTTCAGATATGCATAACATCCCCTATCATTAATCTTCCATATATTTGGGATGGATCATAATTTCCTCCTTAATGATACCTGAATAACCTCTTGTGTGTATTCTGATACCAGTTTAGAGTAAGTAGGTATTACCTGAAAGCAATGCACAAATACAACTTTTCCACATTTACTTATCAGCTTATTTGCTCACCTGGCATGTGTTTCAATGATGTAGATTGAGAGCTTCCCAAGCTGCTTCACGTTACTCACTTGGTTGTGTATGTTATGGCCCTAAGTCCTGTTGGGAGTTTTTAAACTCAGAGAAACAGAGATGGAAATGAAAGGTGTAGCTGCTACTGTTGACTGAGCTTTGATATCAGTGGAATGTGATACTCCAGACCAGCAGTTTGAGCTCAGATGAGAACAACTGTCAAAGGAAAGGATAAAGTACTAGTGGTGTCTCTACATAGGGCCAGGCCCATAGAACAGTCAGTCATGAGTTCTCTGCTGGCAGGACTTTCTTCACGTGTTCTGGGTGAAGACTTACATCCCAGCAATGGAGAAGGTAGGTTCTTAAAAATAACAGAGACTGTAAATGCCCGGAGGAGACTATGTGTTAGGACACAGTTGTTTTATCTGACATTTTTAATGCAGATGTGTGTCTGATGCCTTTATATTACGTGAAGAGACACCATGCACCCTCATCTTACCAAGTTGTGTCTTCTTCTGGAAGGGAATTTGTCTACCTCCCCAAAATCTCACCTGCTTAGAAGACAAGACAAATAGATTATTTTTCTATGTAGTCTTGGTGTTTCTATTCTATCACAGTCTTTTGGCTTTTCCTTTGCCATTTTGCCTTTTTGCCACTTTAGTCTGAATGTACTGTTATTCTTGTTAAAGTGCAGTTTTAACTTCACAGGATTTTCTAACATGAGTGGTAAAATTGAGTTTCTGCAACTAAATTTAAGTACATAAAAGAATGATTAAGCTTTATATATGTACAAACCCAAAGCTTGAGTCCATAGCAATTCAGCTACTGTGTACATACCTCCAAATCAGAAGTGAAAATATAAAATGCAGGGAACAATTAGTTGATGACTGACTGAGACTAGTGATTTTGCTGCTACAAGATAGACTTCATACACCTACAACTTATTATCTGAAGCTTGGCATGGTATGAATTATACATTGAAAATCAGTTGAGAGGTCTCCTGGAGATTCTGAATTGCATGTTTGTACTAAACGTACATGAGGTGAGCAGAGAAATAACCATTAAAAAATCCAGTTCAGAAGAAAGTCTTCAAATGCAAAGGTTAAAACAACAGAAAGTTGTGTTTGTGAACTTGTTGATAGCAAGAAACAACAATGTAAAAAAGAACGAACTGCTTTTATTAATCTGAAAAGTGGGTTTAAAACAAGATTCTATCAACCATTGTTGAAATGTCAATACCATTTACTATTTTGATTGAAACTATATGGGAAGAGATCTCATTGTGAGAATCTGCACATCTGTCTGTGATTGACATTTCATGCGAGGTCTTGGAATGGGCAGAGGTGTGAAGAATATAATCTCTTTCCCTGAAGGAGTAAAAATTGCAGGGGTAGTTGAGACCTTTGAGGGTGAAGCAAGCCCTGTGCTTTCAGCAGAGCATGTGGATTGCATTTGAACCTCTACACATCCTGCTCCAAAAGGCACGGTATTGTCACACTTCAAACAGGCGTAGGGAGCTCATGCAGAATATAAAATTTGGGATTGCACCATTATTTTCTATGAATTTCATATGAACAAGATTTACTTCTTACTATGGTCAGATCAGTGAAACCACAATGTCAGTGTGTAAGAAGTAAGGCAATATTAAGGAGGTACTATCAATAGGATATATGTTACAGGGTCACAAGTTCATAGGCAGCATCACCTTCTGAATGTTCACCACAAAAAGTGCAATAATGGAAAGAGTTCAGGGAAATTCCACAAAAATTACCTTCCTGAGAATAATAGGTGAAGAAATAGGAAGGACTAAAACGATTTCCAAGTAATGATTATTGCAAAAATACACAGGAAATACAGTCTCAGTTACAGAGCAAACTGATCACCTCACTGATCTCACGTTACATTTCTAATGTTTTCTCTTTGCATGGCTGTCAAGGTAAAGAAAATTGCAACACATTTTATTAAAAGAGAAAATGCTATTTTAAAGCCAGTTTGATCTTTTATTCCATGATGTCTCAGTTTTATCCCAATGAAAAACAAACTTAAAATCACAGTATCACAGGGTGTCAGGGGTTGGAAGGGACCTTGGAGATCTTCAAGTCCAAACGCCAAAGATCCTTGATGAAATTGAGGTGATGAAGTGTAAAAACAACCAGCTTTGCTGCCTAGAATCCCTGTGCCACCAGGTAAAATGCTATAAAATCAAGAACAGATTGCATCCAGGTGATCAGAAAGGACATAATTAATATCTTGTCCAAGCCAAGTGAAAAACAAGGGATAGTTTTCATGGAAAGTCACATGCATGTTCTCGTCTCCTCTTCCCTTTGATGTCTGGATGATGTATTGCCATTTAGAGCTTCAGGCCAAGGCAGGTCCTTTTTCACAGGTTTCAGCAAAAAGCATCCAGGCACCATTTCATCTGTCCCTTTCCTAGAGTAGAAAACTAACAACTGAATAGTGTGGGGCTTCTGGGACTGTACCTTGTTGCAGATGATAGTATGGGATGGGCAATTAGGAGAAATTCTATAAACAGACTCATACGAAATACTGAGACACTGTCTGAGCATTCAGGGGTGGATTTAGAAAAGCTCAAGTCCACTTGGATTTGAACCTTGTGAGACTTACACATGTAGTACAGCATCAAAAGAAAAAAATTCTTAAAAAAAAAAAGTGTAGGGAAAATATGGGCCCACTGATGAATGGGGCAGGAGATCTGGACAAAATGAACATAGAGAGGGCCTTCTTCACTTTGTTCTTCTCATAGTTAGAGGGGCCGGAGAGAGGGAGAGGACAAGGTGGTTGCATTGGCCAGCAAGCTCAGGGTTTATGAGGACACCATCACCGCACCGTTACAAGCCCACATCTCATCTGTGGAAACAAAACTGGATGAACGTGTCCGAAGCTTAGAGGAGAAAATTGAAGAGGGCCACCAGAAGCTAAGAGAAGAACTCAAGGGATGAATTTATCACATCCTGACGGAACCAGCAAGAGTCTCTGCCAGTAGGAGCAGGCGTCCCCCAGCCAGGGAGAGGGGATACACTCCACGCAGTAACCTCTGTTTTTTCTACAGGAACATGGAGAAGACATGAGGAATTGGTATGGAAAACCCATCTCCATCTTAGCAGCCCGGGTACGTGAACTGAAAAGAGGGCCACCTACCCCAAGAAGCTCATCTAGAGTCAATGCTGCTCCGGTCTCTCGTGCACAGAACTCCAGACGGTATACTGTGACTGATCCTCTTGAAGGGACCTCAGGAACATA
>JANHFX010007749.1:24135-39150 GCA_027560015.1 Chloroceryle amazona | reverse complement strand
TGGGGGGCCAGACAGGCCCGTTCGCTTGGATTTCCCGAAACGGGGGGGTTCTTACCAATTAGGGGTGCCCTTGGAGATTAGAACATGGTGCTCATTACTGACCAACCAATCTTCCTTCCACAGTGACAAATAAAAGAGAAAGAAGCTATTGCCTTTTTCCTGACAGACTAGGTCTTTTCTCCTTAAAATGACCTTTGAAAGAAATAGAGAAAAAGTGCAATTTAAAATGAACAGGTTTCATGCTTGTGGAAATACATTTATGTGCAGTTGAGGAAGCAGCAAGTCACAGGTTTATGGTGAATACCCCACCCAAAGTAGACCTGAGAGGTAATATCTGAAAAACACACCATTCTGAACTACTCTTATCTGTGTTGGGAAGTCTACATCTATTACCAAAGGTGGATCTATTCTAAGCATATGCAGCTTGCAGTTCAAGTCAGCGTTCACGTCCGGTAGCATTTGCTGTTTCTCTTGTTTTCGCACAGCCGTGATCTTCCTGAGCTAGTGCACGGGTCAGGTCTGCAGAGTGCTCGTGGCTTCCCTTGCATTTTGCATTCCATCAGGAGAGGTTTCACTGAGTGAGGCCTCACAAGGACAGCAGAAGCTCCAAGCGCCCAGACTTGATTGCATCCAGCAGAGAGGCAGATGCAGGGCCTCAGGGAATTGGTCTGAGTGCCTGCCAGCAGCTCTGAACAACAATAAAAACAGTGAAGAGGGGAGGGAGGAGCCTTTCAGCTGCTGGGCTGACTCAGTCCATGATGAACATTCTCTGCATCTGCACTTTTTACAAGTTGTCTGATGTCTAGCCCAGCTTCAAGAAGTTCCTTGCACATATTTTATCCCAGCTGTTTCTGCCATTTTTTGGTTCTCTTTTCATGTGTGTAGTGAATATATAAACACATCTTTCATGCAGTTTCACATCAAGTGGAACCTGAAAGAAAATATATATTCAACTTCATTATTTGTCAGACTCCCTTTGACACCCACTAGGTGTTGAGTAGGAGGGAGGTTCCTTGTCTGTAGCTGAAATTGGCAGCTGATGTTCTACATGGCCTAAAATGCAGCAGCAAAATCATAGTCTCAGCCGAATGAAGCTAGAAGGTAGAAAGAATTTATTTCAGTTAGTCCTAGATGAACAAAGTTATAATTCCTTTTGCTAACAATGACTGATTCCTACAATATCTCCATGGCATTTATGAGACTTCTTCTGTCTCTGACACATCCAGCTGTGTCAAAGTGGGAAGTTCCTGGAAGAAATTCTGACCCGTGCTTGTGCTTTGAACAGTTCCCAGTTGTGGAAAGATGCAAAAGTAAAAATATGGTAAATTTTTACTTTAATGCAAATATTTTATTTTTTTTTTTTCATACTCTCTCCCTTAGGATCACCACCGTTGTGGGATTTCATAACTAAAACTTTCAACATCTGTTTAATTTGGTCACAGGCTTCAGGTTCATTGACTTCTGTAGATATAAGCATGCATAGAGCTGCATCTGGTGCAGGCAAATGCCCAAGGCAAAACAGAAAAGTGCATTGTAGATGTGATCAGTTATGTCAAATTCTACTAAAGTAGAGCCTCAATGTTTGGTACTTTTTACCTCTCTCTCCTTTTCTGTCTTATTCTAAAAGGTACAGTATGGATATATTTTACTCACATGCTTTGTTACATCCAAGTATTTGCTGCTGCTATCCACATTCCTCCCTCCCCATTGAGAGATAACACCCACTTCCACACAATTCCTATACCTGGAAACTCCCCCTCCCATATTTGCTTTGCAAAACCACCCTCTGTTCCAGCAGTAGAATGCCTATAGCTACATTGAGAATCATAAAATTTAAATGACCTGAGAAGGCCAACACATGTGGAGAGAGCTGAAGAAGCAGGCAAATAATCCTCTGCAGAGACATGAATGCTTTCATTATGATGAAACAGATTCCGAGGCAAATTTATCTAAACATTTTTGTGCTTTTGAGTACTTATAGAAGAATAGTTTTCAGTCACAGTCACTTAAATAAAAAAATAAACAAACAACAAATAAAAATAATCTATGCTGCTCAAGGGTGCACCAAAAGTCTCAGGAAAGCTTTTAAACACACCCAGGGGTGGTGACTCAACCACTCCTCTGGGCAGCCTGTTCCAATGCCTGACAGGCCTTTGAGTGAAAAAATTGTTCCTGATGTCTAGTTTAAACCTCCCCTGGTGCAGTTTGAGGGCATTCCCTCTTGTTCTATCACTAGTTACATTTGAGAAGAGACCAGCACCTATCTCTCTGCAACATCCTTTTGGGTAGCTGTAGAGTGATAAGGCCTCCCTCCAGTCTCCTTTTCTTCAGACTAAATAGCCCCAGTTCCCTCAGCTGTTCCCCACAAGACTTGTTCTCCAGTTCCTTCACCAGTTTAGTTGCTCTTCTCTGGACTAAACCAATGTTATTGTGTTTTAATCCTATCACATTACAGTAGGATCATTTTACCTTAAAATAAAGTGTATGAAACTGTAAAAAAGCATAGGGTTTATCTATCTCTACAATGCCATAGCCATACGTAATGTCCCAGAAGTTTAACTACTTAGGTATAGAAGTTCATTTGCAATATCATGACACTCAGTTGGACTATTATACTCTATCAAAAAATACTAAAACACTCCATAATTTTGCTGTTCATGTATCTGTTTTGGAATCAGTCCTTGTTCTGGAAAGCTATACAAAATCAAGTGTTCTGGAAAGCTATACAAAATCAAGTGGGAGAAGGCAAGGAGTACTTTATCTTCCATTTTGCATGCAGAGAGAGAGATTTGGCTCATTGACTCAATGACAACCCTTCACAGAGATGTGTTGAAGGTTATCCAGTGAACTTTTCCCAGCATCCATCTGAAGCCCATCCTCACTGCAGGCTAAGGAGTTTGAAAGGAAGGGAGGAAAAAGACACACTTGACATGCTATGCTTTCTGCAGACTCCGGAACATCCCATGCTCTTGAAAGCTAGGACTAAGTTTTACATTGCAGTAAGCTTGCAAAAAGCTTTCACGGTTCAAGTCAAAGCTTGTTTGTAAAACCACTCTTTTCTCTTAATGGTGTAGCCTTTCCTATTATCAGATGAACAAACAGGTTATGATGTTTGAGGCAGTATCTGCACAAAAGGGTTTTAAGTGTAACGGCTTCCCTTCTGGTCATGTCTGATCATGTCTTCAGGTACATACATTGCAGTATAACATCACAGGCAGACACATGTAGAAGCTGTAATTTAGACTATCTCACGTGGGAGGACCGTGGGCCAGGGAAGTGCAGAAGAGTTTGTTGTTTATATTGTTCTTCTTTCTCTCCAAGGATAGATCCTTTACTTGCAGGATAATTGAGCCTGCCTTCTAGATCACCAAAGTTGTGTTGTAAAAGCTTAACAAATCACACTATCCAATTCAATCTGAATTTAGTGTTTAAGGAAAGAATTACTCTGAAGTGAGAGAAGTGAAAAAAAACTAAGCCTTTAACACTGGAAAGGTGCGACTTGATGGTCTTCTTTTTAAATTTTTTTATTTCTCACATACGGTTATTAAATGGTCAACTGCTAGGTTAGACAAATATCTAAATATAAACTATTATCAAAACATTTGGCAACTTTCCATTCTTTTATTGTGTTATCAGGTTTACAAGTGTAAATAACATACAGCAATTTGTTCAAGGAGTAGCTATATCTCTTACTAAGATAATATTGATTAAAACATAATTAAATTTCAAAACACCTAGGAAGAACTAGAATGAAATTAACATTGAGCAACTGCACTTCAAAATTATAAGAAAATTAGTCCAAAAGAAAAAAAAAAAATCTTCATATCAAGACGTGGGGAATTAAAGTCTTTAACCCTCGGCTGGTAGGGTTCTTATTTCTCACAGACCTACATCTCACAGACCTACATCTCAGATTTAAAGGTTGAGAGTTACTCTAAGAAACAGACATTGAAAAAGAAACAGGCATTGCAATAAAAGCAGGTGTAGTAAATTAGCAACTCAATGGAAAACAGGTCATTGATACTAGCTAGTATTCATCCAAGAAGGAGTGTAGAAGTAAGGAAATTTGTAAGTAAGATAATAGGAAAAAAAAAAGAAAAAAAATAATTACAATTCATAGATGTGAAGATTTTAAAACCAAAGACTTCTGTGATGAACTGGTCTGATCCTTGAAAAATGTTAAAGATTTTTATAAAATGTTTGCTCTGCCACATTCCTATCATTTGAGTGAGACATAGTTTATCTATCAGAATGCAGTAGCCAGCCTTCAAATGTATTTTATATAAGATACTAGCAATTAGACTTAAAACCAACAAGTATTAGAATAACTCAAAAGAAATTACCCTATTCTTGTCCTTCTGTCACATTACAGGAAAAACATACAAAATACCATAATAATGAAAAGTGATGCTGGAAATAATGGAAAACTTAGTTCAAGACAAAGAATATAAATGTTAAACCAGGTATTTGTTTAGACAATGGAAGTTGCCTCCGCACAATGTCCCAGATGTGAAAAGCTTAAAGGATTCAAGAGCATTAATGGCACTCCTCTGGATAGTGAGAATAGTCTCAATTCCATTATAGATCATAAAACTTATTAAGTAAATACATTAGCAGTGTAAGCATTTATACTTTGAGTCAAAAGGGAGTGAGGAAACACTTGGAATGGAAATATACCTGTGGCAGATTGTTAGATAATTTTCTTCTATTGGGTTTCTTGTACCTTCTTCTGATTTCTCTGCTATAGATCTCTGCTAGATCTGGATCAAATGCATAGGTGGAGTCCAAAGTAGAAATTGATATGTTCCTAATTGAGAAATAAGTCATATCAATTTCAACTTTGAGGATCTAATACCGAAAGAAGATGTAGAAATTTATAAATGCAAAATAGTTATGATGCATATGAATAGCTCTTTTAATATAACTTCTGCAGACATGAGGCAATCATGATACTCTTTGCGGTTTGGGTCATGAGCTGGAAGCTTTCAGAAATGCAAAATACTCTTGTTTATGCTTTATTTGTTTTTGCTGCTTTTTGTGTCTTGATACAGAGTCGTAGAAAATTCATTTATTTACTTTTCAATATAAGTAGGGGGTTATTTTGGATCTAAATGTTGCATTGTAAATTGGTATTTCCTCATGGCACAAAACCCCAGAATTGACTATAATAGTCATTGTCAGCTGAAATCCTGTCTGGAGTAAAGGGTCTTTTGAGTGCTTGAAGGTTTGTGAGAAACAGTATAGGAAAGGCAAATTCATCTAAGTGATAGACAGCAATTGTCTATGTGACAACTGAATGGGCTTCAGGCCTGCATCAGAAAAAAAAAGTTTTCCCGCCCTGAGGAAGGTGATAAACAGTGCTCTAAAAACACTAAGGTAGGAAAGCTAAACTAAACTAAAACTATTTTCACTGTAGCAGAAGGTCAGGAAATAAACATGTAAAGATAGACATGTGTTTATGCAATTTATGTTTTCTCAGAAACCATTCACTTGAGGTAATTTCACTTTCAGCAGTCACTACCCACATATTCAAAGTTAGCGTGTTGATGTTGATGGACCTTACTCGGCTTCAGTGGCAAAGCTGAATTCAGAAGGTTGATCTTTCATAAGTTAATTTGGGGTAAAACTGTTTTCATCCTCTCTTTGTGCTAGTGGGGAAAGAGGTGGGGAAGAGAGGCTGAGTGTGAGATTGGCTGCTCATTTGCATCTTATCAAACCCATTGATGAGCCCTGGGATGACCCAAGGCCAGACAGCCAGTGTCCTGCAGAACAAAACCATCCCTTTCCTACAGCCCCTGACCTAAATCTAGTTCAAACCACCATCATACCAGTAGAGTTTCACATGTTGTCAAGGCAAGACAGATAAAAATGCCCATGTATCTGGGCTACACCAAAATTTAAGGATAAAAGAATGTAATTTTTCATCATTAATCAAGAAGATCCACAAAATTACACTAGGCTTGCTGTCAGCAGCCAGGTTTAAAACCTAACTTTCCCTGAAAGTCTTAAGGCAATTTCTGTGCCTTAAGGAAACCACGGAGAAGCTCTTGAGCTACCTGCTGCTCTAATTTCCATGGTGTGCACTAAACTAGTTAACTTTAGAAATCCCAGAACACTGTACAACTTTACCTCAGAGGCTCCACACCCAAAAGACTCCCAGGCTCCACAATCATCATAAATGCTTGTAATGAAGAGATTTCGCTGTATCTTTTGTTCATGCAGACTTACTACTTCAGTGTCAGAGCCTGCTCCTGCTTACATTCAAATTAATAGGAGTTTTGCCATTCTGTCTAATGAAAGTAGCCCCTAGCATTGTGTTACATTTGATTGATGATGGGTAACTAACTATTCCTTCCTTGCGAGAACAATAGTTTAGCAACCATGCCAACAAATATGCATGTGCTTAGCTGCAAGTACCTGAATAGTATTACTGGTTCCAGTGGAATTACATAAGTTCTTAAAGTTAAATGCTCTTTTTGTTTGTTTTAATCCATCCAACTCCTGGAATCCTCCTCTGTTAAGTAAACACATGGAATGTGTATTCCATTAGAATACACACTAACTTGTTATACTCTAGATACTACCAGCAATCATATGGCTGATCTGGCTTAATACAAGTCCTGTAACTGATTATGTGAAAAATAAAAGTGCAAACATATTCAAGCTATCTGCAGTATACACAGGTTTATGTTTTGAGACTTTTACAGTAGAAAAAATAAAGCTAGTGGTGTTTATATTGGATCAAGTTCTTTGAAATTAGTTTGCAAGTTCTGTGAAATTACGTCGTTTTTCAGAGAGAGGAAAGGCTTATTCATGGGTCAAATGTGAACTTTTACACGATACGTGGAAAGCTACATGAGAGATACACTTCAGCCATACTGCTAAAAGAGGTCTATGAAAAGAACTTAGCCTCCACATACCTGCCCATCTACAGGGCTTATTTCTTCACTCACCCCTTAGCTTTGCTTTATATGTCTCCAAATAGATTTCTCCAACAGAATGCCCAGCCTTGGCTGGGATATATTTTAGCCAGGTACAGTTCCAAGGAGGTAGTATGAATGAGTTCTTCTTACTACAGTCGTTTCCTCTGAGCCTACAAGTCCTTCAACCCTATCCCAGAGGCATTGAATCATCTGTCTAAATGCTCTACCCCAGAGCATTCAAGACATATACAGTTTAATAGTATAAAAAACTCATTTATGTGATCTGCAACAGTCTGACCTTTATTTTTGAACACTTTAAAAAAAGCCACAACATAATAAGAATTATAATTGTTTCTTAGGGCCCCCATGCTATGCTGGCTTGACAGTTCTGCTCCAGAAGCAGCTGGTTGTGTAGAGTGAGTCACTTGTCTTTACTTGTCCTCAGGACTGGGAATCAATTGCTGGCTTTCTTTATTCAGTATTGTAGACCTCAAAACTCAGCCCCTATTAGTTCTGTTGCTCATGGGAGTCATTAGTTTGTTTTGTTTTTTCAGAAGACCTTCATGTTACCCCAAGGAACTCACCCTATTGGTGGAGAAACCTCTTGCCAGTCTTGGACTCTTGGCATTGTTAGCTCACCATTTTTGAAGATTTCTGTCTGTGGAAAGAGCTAGAATCTTCATCCTGGGTGCTGAAATTAAGTCAATGCCAAAGGAGCCTGTCTGAACCCAAGGAGATGTGCCAGGACCTGCTGGCTACCTTTCAGTTCTACCTCTCATTCCATGTTAGCATCAAGTATTCACAGGAGTCCCTGCCTCACTCACAGTACAAATCATTTGATCAAATAAGTTGGGCAATATTTGGACAGTTAATTGAAACCCCTTCCTTCCTTGGGCCTTTCCAACACCTAAAGCCTGGTGAGAGGCATCCGGAGCGTACAACATGCTGCCGCTCAGGATCCTCCACCAAACTAGCAAAGCAGCTGCAGTGCCCCAGTGGGCATAACTGGCCAGCTCTGAGGACAGCTTTCATTCTGGGTGTTTTGGGGAGCAAAAATGCCTCTAAAGGTGGTTTCTTGTGCTTATTTTAACTCCCTGAGGACTTAAAAGAGACATTCCAGCGTTAGCTAGAATGTTGATTATGAACTCACAATTTTCTGTAATTGGACCTCATTAAAAAATTCCTTAAGTGTTCCTAAAGGCAGGAGAGGTAAAACAAGAGCCACAGAGATCAGAGCAACAGGGAATTGTGAGGATTCTGACCATGTTGTTAATTCCACTTAATCAGCTCAGAGAAGCTCTGTATTCAAAAGAAAATAACTATGACTCACAAAATACCCCTGCCAGCAGAGAATAAGATTCTGTACATTTATAGTAATATTTTCCCCAGTTTTTGTTCTTTCCTTCATTCTGGATTTTATTATGGGAAATTACCCTCCCTCAGGTCAACCTGAGCACCTTTCTTGTTCTGGGGCCTTGGTGCAGGCTGGAAGAGCTGTGCTTCCAGGGAAAGTGCATTGTGGATTCCTTGGGGGTTCTCAAAGACCTGCTCTGAAATCTGAATGTTCCAGAGGGTTTTTCCATCAGAGCAAGACTGAAAAAAAGTTTGCAGTTGTCTCAGAGGCATAGCGAGGCAGATTCTAGATTTATTACTGTTTAAAGAGGATGCCAATAGTAGCAAATTTCCAGAGACAGAGCAAGCCCCATTCCCTGCTCTAAACTGCTTCCACAAAAGGTAGACAAGTCAAAGAAAGGCAAGAGAAATTACTGGGATAATAATTCAGGTCACGAGAAAAGCAGGGATTATGGAGGATGACAAGGCAGGAGGGTTTGCCAGGAGAAGGGAACTTTCTGAAGAGGCATGAAGGAGCATCTGAAGGGGCATCAAGGAACATCTGAAGTTGTAGATTTCATGAAGTTCTACAGAAAGCCTTAAGTGCTGGATCTTAAATTGAAAAACAAAAGGCAGAATGAGGGTCAAGAAAGGAAGTAGAAAGCTTTTGAGAAAATAAAAAAATAGAAGTAGGGAAGAAAAGATTTGTTGGGAGAAGGAAGATGCATAAAAATTTGAGAGCATAGGAGTCTGCAAGCAGATGAAAAGCAGGGAAGGTTGTGAAGCTCTCAGAGCTACTGCTCAGGTTGCTCATAACCTTGTAGCTGCACCCTTCCTTCCCCTTCCTTCTTAAAATGGAAGATGGAGAGTGAAGGTACTGAGCACTGCTCTGTCTTGTATGGCCTGAAGGGATGGCTGAATGTGCCTGAGTATAGTCTGATGCCTTGGCATGTTTAGCTAACCAAGGATCACATGCATATCTGCAAGGGAAACTCCTTGGTTCTCTTAGCACTTCTGTGTGTGATTCATCTAGTAAACACACTGGAAGGAGTCATTAGGACAGCCTTCAAGGGGGAAAATCCTCCCTCAAAACACACACCATCTCTTTGGAAGCCAGCATGGCTAAGGAAAATGTCTGAAGCCATGGGCAAAAGGCACCATTTGAGGGTTTTCTGCATAAAAATCTTCCTTGTTATGCAGTTTTGGTGTCCTGACAAGCAGCAGGAGGGGAAATAGATATTGCAAATGAAAACAGCTCCAACCACTGACGGCTATTTTTTAATCTTTCCCACTTGCAGACTTTCTCTCTTACGTCATATTTGGGAATGCTTTACTCTTAGCATCTATTTATTTTTATGAGTGTACTTGAATGTAATGGAAGAATAAACATTTCAGTTTTCACAGCCTTGTGGATTTTCATGAGAGCTTAGCTGCATCCACTCTGTTTACAAAACAGAGCTGAGTCATTGCGTTTGTTAATTTGATGCTTCTTGTACTATCCATATTTTTGACTGCCAAGCTCCCGTTTAAGTGTAGAATTTCTTATGTTTTTATAGTCCCCAAGAGAAATTTCTTGATCAAAGTTTTAGAGTCAAACAGATCTAACCAGTTTTATAGATCACAGAATTATCAAGTTGTCAATGGTTGTAGACCACTGTTGGGAACTCTGTCAAAGAAAGGACCCAGCCCTGTGTATCCCCTTCTAAATCTACACCAGCCTCCTGGGGTTTGTACTCTTGACAGTGGAAATGCCAGCAGGCTGAAGCCCTTACACTTGTGCAGCTGTTTCTGTGCTGGAACTGAGAGAACCATGACTGTGGTTGGGGTGAAAGTCCCTCTTTTTAATCTTAATAATGAGAGGCAGAATCTTGGAGGAGGCATGATGACATTACAGTCCTAAATCTTCAAAAATCCATGAGTGATGAATTAAGATAACACACATTACAGCTCTGGGTAGGCAGGCCATATAGTACCTCCAAGCATTAAAGAACTGGGGAATAACTGCACTGGCATGAGAAGAAAGACATACTGGAATGTGGGGGGGGGACCATGGATATGTCAGGGAAAAGTTGACAGGAGATTCAGGAGGAGAGTATTTGGCTTGGTGTGCAGCTCTTCAACTGACATTTGTACATATATAAGCAAAATCAAGCAAGCAGTTCTGTGTGTACTGTGGCTTCTAGAGAGTTAATGGCTTGCTTAAGAGTTAAGATGGAAGTTACAGTAACGGATATATGTTGCAAGATGTGGTGGAAGCAGTACTCATGAGAGAGAGAGAACTATGTCTAACCATTGCATGGGAGATACTGCGACCAGCAAGAATGGAGCTGTCAAGGGGTTTTGGTTACTGCTGCTTCTGATCTGCAAACAGTTTTACCCTGTAGGTAAAGTTTTAGTCTTGTAAAGTAGAAAGTAAAAATGGAAGATTTCCACAGAAATTCAGCAGGTCCTTTACCTACAATTAGGCACAAAATCATGCCTTCTCCACAACCTGGAAGTAATGACAGCTGCCTAAATGCTATTAAGGAGAAAATAGCTTGTTCTTTTAATTGCTAAGCAATTTACTATCAAAGATATGATTAGTGCAGTACCAAGAATGTGTATATCACATTGCTGAGCTAAGGAAAACTTAAAACCTCTGAAAAACAGGACACATGCTAAGAGTCTTAAGTCTGTCCCTTTTGAGCAATGACTCAACTTGCTCATAATGCACAGCCTGCCTTTGCACCATTGCTAAGCTCCAGGGCCATTACCACAGGAAGCAAAGAGAGGAGAGCTGTGCCTCAGCAGCGGGAGGTACCCACACCTGTCCTCTCCTCAAGCACTGGAGCTGCTTCCCTGAAATAACATCAAACCTTATGCATTTTATAACCCTTCTTTATGAAAAAACAAAAAACAACCTAACAAAAACAAACAAACAAACAAACAAACAAACAAAAAAAAAAAACAAAAACAAAAACAAACAAACTAAAACCAGAAAAAAACCCACACCAAAACAAAACCCAAACAAAACAAAACACCACAAACAGCCAACCAAAAAAAAAAAAAAAGAACAACAACAAAAAAGTTAAATATCTTTAACTTACAGATTTGTGTTGTATCCTGCCTTGCTCTCAATTCTGTCCATGGCAAGAAGACCTTTGTACATCACAAAGTGGTAAAATCATGTTATACTTTTATCTTTTCCTTTTAATTACTCTGATGGTGGAGGCCTAGAGGAAGATTTTGTTCCTTCACTCACATCTGCCTAGCTACTTCACAACCATGGCTGCTGCTCAGAGCACCCCCAGCACACCCCCAGCACTAGCTCTATAAGCTCTTTGCTTCCTGTTTGCTCTGCTTCTAATGGAAGCTTTTATAAGACTGAGAACAGTGGACTAACTTCAGATTATGAACAGCACATTATGTATACATGTGCCAGAAGCAGAAAATGGATGGAAAAGGATCAGAGTGTATCTTTCTCACCTTGACTCATGTGAACAGTCCCCTTGAAGTGGGCTGAAGAATTGATATCTGAGTTAAGGCATATCACATGAAATGGGGTTTCAACAGATTCTGAGGACTAAATATTTAGACTCAAATTGATGGTCAGGTAGAACATAGTCTAGAAAAAAAGTCTGAATACATGGCGGGGAAGACAAAATGCCTGATGATATCTCTTGTGTGCTAATGGAGTCTGTGAGTGTGGGAAGCCTTGCACAGGACCTACGACCAGATTTGCATGAGTTGCACCAAATGGGAGGTAAAAAATGGGATACAAATAATGAAACTGGAGAAAAATATGCAGTTTGCCTTAAGAAAGAGTGATTAAAGGAGTCCTGCTCTCCACAAACCCCAACAGGTCCAGCTCCTGCTATGCAAGACTCAGCATTTTCTGATACTTTTCCCCAGGCAATACAGCTGGTGGCTGTTTGCCCTCTGGGCCTCATCCTTAAGCCACAGAGGAAGCTATTTAAGTAAGGGGCAGGAAGGGGAGGCAGGAAAAAATGTGATTTCTTTCTTTTCTAAGCAAACCTGACAACCTGGACTGAGCCTGCCTTGAACTTAGGATATAGCCTGCCAGTCCTACTGGTGTATCTTCTCTGGGAAAGTACAACCCTCTGCACATGCACCCCCATCATTGGTGAGCAGAGAGACAGCAGTGCCATTGAGCACCCCTGAGAGTACTGTTAGCTACCTGTCTCTTTTATCTTCTCCTGTGAATGCATTATTGATGACGATCTTAGAGCCAAGGAGCTTGCAGCTTGCCTCGTGCCTGGAGGCACCAGCTGTGGCTTTTCTGGGACATTATTGCTGGCACCAGCCACCCTCCTTGTGCAACAGGAGGGAGAGGGGAAGACAGGAGAGACTTTTGGACCAGGCTTGCCACTGCATTGCACTTACAACTTGTTTCTTCCTTCTGATTGTGAACCACAGCCCCAGGCTTCCCAGGGTCTTCAACACCTAGGCTTCATCCTCCCTTTTGGCCACTCTGAGGTGGGTAAAATTGCCACCTGAAGCTTGCAATGTCTGACCACATAACAGAGAGACTGTTTGCCTTGTTCACCATGCTGGGGATGAAAGGGGGGCTGACAGTGGGTCTCATGTGAGGTGCTGCCATCCTGCCCAGCTTCTGGGCACAAGTATCCAGGGTGGCCCTGGGAGGCACTATGGCACATAGCAGAGAAACCATAAACTGAAGCTGTGGAAGGACAGGTAGAGAGGAGGCCTTGCTTCAGCAGACCCGCATCTGAGCCTTTAAGATGATAGAAAAAAATTGGCTTTTCTAGATACTTTGAGTGGTACACACTAGGTACAGTGTGGACTTTGCTGCAGCCCAGGAAGCCACTGAAAATTGCTTCACCTGGTGGGGCTTGACTCTCTCTGCAAAGAATAGAGATCTGTTTTAATGTATCTCATACAACAATTCTGAGTTTTACCATTTAAAGAATATCATCCTTTGTTTTAAAATGTAATGTTCTGATAAAGCTAATCCAAGAGAATAGAAACCTGTGATAGCTTTTGGCATGCTCAGATGTGTGACAGCCATACCTCAAGGCTCTTGTCAATGCAGAGTCCCATCACATCTTATGCTCTTCATCCTTTAGCCCTGCCTAGACCAAAGTGATACTGCACTCTTTGGTCTCAGAAATAATCATTATCAGAAGGACCACCAGGTCATAACTCAACCCCTGGCGTGTTCCACCATGAAGCATTGTGTCTTTATTCCACACTGTAATGGCCTGGCATAATAGTGCACCCTTATGTTAAGGAAAAAAAAACCATTCTTCCTGAATCCTAATGAACAGCTTATAGAATAAGGAAAAAATAAGGAAATTTCATCTTTGTGCTTTTTTACCATAATACAAAAGTGCAGGTTAGGCATAGCTCTCCTTCATGCATTTATTTGCTATTAGGAAAAAAAACAAATCAACAGTGAAAAATCCATTGATGTTAACTAGGAAATGCAGAATAACAGAAAATATCACCTAGAAATATTTTCTTCACCTTCAAGCCATGACTATGAGTACATTATCTAGGAAAAGACACAAAATCCATACTAAGTTGTGTAAGGAGTCACTTAAGACACAGAACTTAAAGAATTAAACAAGTCTCCTGAAAGCACAGTATTAGCACCATATTTATTTGACAAATGCAGTGCTTGCTTTAATCTGCACACTTTTGGTATATGTCTGCCTCTTGAAAATGTTCAGGACTGCTGTGCCTTAAAAGGAGGTGACAGTGAAAACTGATGGAAATGTCAGAAGGACCGTTTCTAAATCAAGTTCCTGCCTTATCTGAAGGGATTATGACTCTTCTTGAGTGTTAAAAATATATTTTACCTCCTGGTTTTGCACCAGGAGGAAAGTGGTCAGTTCTGTGGAGATGCAGTTCTCAGGCTGGGTTCTTTCTCACCAGATGTAGGTATGTGCTACACCCATCCTGTAATTAGTGCCTACTCTGGGCCTCTTGTGGAGGAGGATTGCAGTTTGCCAGCATATTTGAAACAGCTTTCCATGTGATTAGGAGTGCTCCCATGAAAGCATTCTGGCTTGTTAAAACATCCAAATTCAAATATGTGCCTGCCAGATAGGGGTTCATCCCATCTAGAGATGAAAAACACCTTAGATCAGAGAATCTATCCTAATGCTAAGGTAGGATATAGCTCTCAACAGACTCTCATAGCTCTGCTATTCTTGTTGATTTCTCTGCAGGATGCATGCCAAAGGCTTTTATCATCAATCCAGAGGAGGATCTACACAAGAGAATTACAAAAGAACATCAGGGATCAGTATGCTTTTTTCTCCCCTCTATTGTTTTTTCCTCACATTAAACAATTCATTGACTTTAATTGTGCTCACCTCTGGCAAAGCCTGGCAAATTTGAAGACTATGTATTATTAGTTAGGTAAGTTGCCAAGTTCTCTGAACATCCTACTCATCAGTTGTTAACAAAGGCCCCATTCACACAAAAACTACCAAATGGGTTTGCAGCATAGTTCACAACTGTCCCAGAGTGAGAGCTTTCAGACCTCTACTCTGCTGCTACATCAGATGATGGTAGAGCAGTGGATGTGGTTTATCTTGATTTCAGTTAGGCACTTTACACTGTCTCCCACAGCATCCTTCTGGCTAAACTGAGGCAGTGTGGTCTGCATGATCAGGTAGTGAGTTGGATTGGGAACTGGTTGAAAGAAAGAGGCCAGAGAACTGTGGCCAATGGGATGGAGTCCAGCTGGAGGCCTGTAACTAGTGGGGTTCCACAGCGGTCGGTGCTGGGA